>SNQJ01S0020625.1:109215-127440 GCA_010110895.2 Picea sitchensis
AAATGGGGCCCACATGACTTTTGGCGCTTCATCTCCTAGGGTTAGGTTTTTGGATGTCTAGGGTTTTTTTCATTCCTATTTATTGTAAAAAGGATTTTAGAGCCTTATTTTAATAATCTTTTTGTGAATGTGCGCAATCGTCACATCTCTTCTCAGAGATAAGCCGCCACCATTCCAACAAGCTTGTTTCCATTGCATTTTACAGTTTTCAACTTATTTCCTTATTGAATAGAAAACCAGTTTTACTGTATCTCTGTTATTTTGTGTTAAGTACTTGTTAATAATATGTATTCATTTCATTCCTCTCATAAAATAAAGATCGTTACAGTGAATGATTGATCAAACAAGCACTCAAACCTTTCTTATTGAAGATTTTGTTAACCTTTGCTAACTGTAAACTAGACTAACTCCTTAGCTAACTTTATTTTGTTGGAAATCATTTCTATATCCATAGTAATCCATGCTAAATTTCTACATTCACCTACATAACTCATACTTAGCTCATCCGGAAATCACTTGTGACAATTGCCAATCAATCTACTAGAAAAATGCTATGTTTGCATGGTGTTTTCTTGTAATTTTGAGCACTAGAATTTGTTTTTATTACAAAATATATCTACAACCATCTAAATGCAATAAATTCTCTACAAAAGTGATATTAAATGCTATCTAAACATTGCCAAATTTCGTTGTGAGAATTTATTATCAATTTACCTAGTCAAAGTTACGTTTTCTTGTCTTTTTCAAGCAATTTCAAGGAATAATTCTTATGGATGTTAGAAAATACTCATTGCTATTATAAAATGTTACATTTTTCAACTTTATATCAGATAGCCCATTTATTGAAGTTTCATGGTCTTAAGAAGAACTAACATCATATTTTTGTACTTGCAAGCTGCTATATTTTCTTGTTGTCTTGTTCTAGGCAGGTACACTCCATTTTGCCATTTTCTTCATCACTTAAAGGCCATAAGAACCTTTTGAACTGATTGACCAGTGAGAGGTTTTCTTGTTGTCTTGTTCTAGGAAGGTACACTCCATTTTACCATTTTCTTCATCACTTAAAGGCCATAAGAACCTTTTGAATTGATTGACCAGTGAGAGGGGATTTTCTTGCATCCTTGCTTAGTTATCAACACTTTAGGTCACCAGGGATGTCTCCCCTGGGGTAATCTTGATATACTCCTAAACAGAAAGGGGTTTCCTATTAAGGTGACAGTGATGGGTCACCCCTTATTACACCAATATTTCATCCACTTGCCTTGGGCTTTGGAAAAGCACATCTTGTGCGATAACATAACCTACAACCCATAACCGCAGTTGTACCTCGTACTAGAGCCACCACTCATGTGTCCCAGACTGTGATTAACATCACAGATGATCCTGAGCTAGAAACCACTCCCTACACAACCGTCGTCACTGAGAAATCTCTATCACCACCACAAGCCCCATTTCCACCGCAAAACACCACCATTCCATCCCAACCCACTTCTCTTGATCCCATGCAGCTGGATCTCCCCGATCCTTTTGAGAAGGTACTAGAACATACGACCTTGACCATTGAAGCCTTGAGCCATCCATCTACTCTGTTGGTACCTATTCTGGGCATTATGCCTTCGGTGGAGATTCATAAACAAGAAATTCCACCACTTGCCACAAAAGCACAAGTTCCAGGAACTTAGAGTCCTCTCTCAACAATCAATTTTGAGATTCCCATCATCAGGAGTGAAACTCCAGAAGTTTCATTACAAACAAGGGAAGGAGAATAGTCGGTTTAGAAACAACCCCAAACCACATCAGGGCAAAGTGCAACATCCCTGAAAAAACAACTAGATCCAGTACTCCATAATCCACAACAATGAAAAAAACTGTTGCATCTTTGCGTGGAAAAGACATAAGTTCTCCCTCTACTTCCAACAACTCTGAATACTAGACATGCACATCATCTGCAAGGCCCATCTCGAGGGGAAGAAGAGGTGGAGATACCATCCCAACATTCAATGGAAAGTGGATTGACAATACAAGTCCGATTACCCCTGGATGTCGCTCCTTCATCGGGCGATCTCACTAAGTTGTCGACATCGCAGTTGGTGGGAATAATAAGAGCCTCAACTAAGAAATTGGAGAAAAGGATCCATCAAGCCGAACAAGAAGTCAAGTTCTATAAAAAAGGACTCCTCATGCAAGCAGAACAAACGCAGGAGGAATATTCAAAGATTTGGGCAGAGAAGAAGATAGAAAAGGCAAAGGGAAAACTCACTGAGGCCTAGACAACGGTCAGAAAGACAATGCTTCAGCTACAAGAATCCAACGCAACAAGTGAGCCTACGAAGCAGATCGAATCAATTTAGGTATCCTGGTTAGAGCTGGCAGAAAAAGAAGAAAATATTGAAGTACAGTTGCGGGATTGTAAGTGATAATCTGCACTGCAACCCAGGAAGCTACAAGAGAAAATGGAGAAAATAATTTTGGAAGGAAACAACGCAACAGAAACCTTGCATAAAAGGACTACAAAATTCACAAAAATCTTCAGAGAGGTTAGTGATTGGATGGGAATCATTTCAAGGTGCAACCAAAAATTGGAGGACTTGTGCGTGAAGATACAATCGCTCAACGAAGAAGCAATGAACACCCTAGATCCAATGGAACAACAAGAGAAATTTGACAAGATCTAGCAGGAGGATAATGATCTCAACACATTACATGAAGCTCAAACTATGGATAATAAAGAACTAAGAGAGTTTTGATCTGTATTCCACACAACATATCTACAGATGCATCAAGTGGATGCCATAGTTGAATCGGAATGGAAATATCTAGTTCCATCCAAGACAAAAGAATGCATCACAGACACCACCCAACAATTTGTTGTTGAAGCTTCACTACTTGCCAGGAAGTGGTAAGACAAAGTGGACAACTTCCAAGATGTCAAGAAAAGAGCCCTTGAACTAGTACCCGATTTGGGCCCTTCGTTTGAAGAGTATAAAGAAAAAACAATACAATATGGAGGTGGAAGCAACCTGGAACTAGAAGGAAACGAAGAACAACAAGACAACCCAAAGACCACTAAAGAGCCGAAGAATTGACTCGAGGTGAGTCAAGGATTGTGGTTGGAGCCTATTAGGCCCTTCGTTTTGTTGAATAGAAGTTGTGCAAGATAGGTTGCAACTTCATTTTGGAGAACAAAAGTTATGCAAACTGCAGAGCAGATGGACAACAGATAATGTGGTTGGAAAGACAACGCAACATTAGTTTTGAGGAAAGACGTTGCAACAATATCAAGAATAAGAGAGTACTCTCAGGTTCTCAACTAGCAAAATCAAAGATCGTATTATATATATATATGAGACTGATATGATTGTAAAAAGGTTGTTAGTGTTGTTGTTGTGACAAGAGTCACTGTTGTAATTGTTCATACTATTAGTTTAGCTAAAGTTTTGAATTCTGAGGTCAGAACCAGACCAAGAATGTAATGGAGTCATGTCGCGTTGTAGCGTCAAAAGAGTAAGGAGTTTATATGACCTTGACTCTCAGTAGTACAGAGCATTTGCTATTAGATTTGGCATGACCAATTTGTATCCGCGACTCAATTTGATATTGTATTTTGAGAGGAAACATATTATGTGATAATACAGTGGGAAACCCAAAGAAATTTGAATATATTATGTAGATTTAGTCTTATGAATGTATTGATTGTTGATATGTATTATCTTTTGTGTCTGATATACTTAAATTGCTTCCTTATGAATGGTTACACAACCTTGGTTCTTTATTCATAGATAAGAAATGTTCAGAACTACTACAGGTTTAATCTATTTGGTGCAAGACTAATATGAATCTCGATCACCCAGAAATATATCTAAGTATTCTCCTTACCCTTCCCTCTCTTTCTCGTCTTGGTTACACTTCAAATGAGACTTCTTCCCTCCCGCAAAGATGAAAATGTCAGTGCTCTAGACTACTTCGGTACCTTTTGTTGGTAACTTGAGAAGGACCATGTTCTGATCACTTTTGCACCAAAAGAACGCGGTATTTGCATCCATATGATGTAATATCCAACCCATCACTAAAGCAAGAAAAATAATAGTCCTGATGGAAGGGTACTGACTTATTGGAGCAAAAGTCTCCTCATAGTCTACTCCCTCTTTCTAAGATAATCCTCTCACCATAAACCTCGCTTTGTATTTCTCAATGTTTCCATATGCTGGATGCTTGTTCTTATAGATCTACTTAGAGGTCACCACTGACTTCCCCTCTACTCTCGGAACTATATCCCACACATCATTCTTCATGATGGACTGATACTCTTCAATCATGGAATCCTTCCAAACCTGTTGTCCTTTTACCTCCTCATAACTATAAGGTTCAGAATCAATGATGTGATTCATCAATGCCATATAACTCGAGAACCTCTAAGGTTGTTTTATCTCCCTAAACATACCAATAGGAGAGGAATTTCTTGCTTGCCCGCATTGGGAAAGGAAGTGCAAGAAAGATCTCAAATGTAGGGGTAGGGGAGAGGAATTTATTTCTTGCTCGATGATAGGTTATTTATTGATCGGCCATAAGGGTGAGGAGGGAAAGGAAGTGAAATAAAGCTCTCAATTGGGGGGAGAGGAATTTATTTCTTGCCTGCAATAGATCGGGCAAGGGATTTCTCTCTCATCTGACTAGTTCAAAGGGAGGATGAGGATGCATAAGCAAGCTCGACCAACGAGAGAGGAATTTATTGATTTTCATCCTACAAAGTGTCACGAAACCATGTTGGCCTCTTCCTGATCATGACAACATCTCTAGGTAGATCCATTGGCTCTATTGGATCTACTGACTCCTCCTGATAGTCTGGCGGATGATAAACTAGAATTGAGGGACCACAACCCGCATCTTTGGGAGCCTCCTACTGCTCACTATATATCTCCATGTGAGACTCTCTTGACCTCTTGAAGGCTATGTCTTCATCAAAATTGACATCTTGACTGACCTATGGATTTCACACTTGTGAAAGCCTCCTCAAGAGTCTTGTCCCTAAAGATCCGGTGAGGACTCCTATTCTGGACGTACATTGTTGTACTAGATGTCTCTCCCCATAAGAACATGGGTAAATCCTAATCATGAATCGTAGCTTTGGAATCCTCTACAATGGACTTGTTCTTCCTCTCTACAACCCCATTTTGTTGTGGGTTGTAAGGAACAATCAACTCCCTCTTGATCCCTGTCTCCTTGCAAAAATCACTAAAGTAATTGGAAGTGTACTCTCCTCCATTATATGACCTGAAAAAATTTCTCTTCTTCCATTCCAGGCTCTGTACTTGAGCCCTAAACTCTTGAAATTTGTTGAATACCTCATCCTTGGCCTTCATGAAGAATATCCATGTCTTACGGGATAAATCATCAATGAATATCACATAGTATAGGAATCCACCCAAAGATGCAATTTTCATAGTTCCACATACATTTGAATGTACTAGATCCAATATCCTCTTGGACTTGTTGCCACTGCTTGGAAAATATCCCTTGGCATTCTTTCCAAGTGCACATCCCCTGCAATCCTTAAGATGGTCATGCCCTGTAATTAGGAAAATCGTGATCAAAGGGAATGTGGTCCTTCTATGTGCACATTCCATTCATGAGCATGGCTATATAATACCAATCCTTAAGGTGGTCACGCCCTGTAATTTAGGCATATTGTGACCAAAGGGAATGTGGTCACCATGTGTGCACATACCACTTGTGACCACGGCCATACGATTGCAATCCTTAAGGTGGTCGCACGTGTAATTTGGTAAATCGCAACCAAAGAGAATGTGGTTTCTTTGTGTGCATAGGCCACTCATGACCATGATTGTACAATTGCAAAAAAAAAATCTGAAGTAGATCTATCAGATCTAGCACTGAAAGATTTAAACTAGCTTTGAAAAAGACGTATACTAACTCTGACACTGAAAGCTTTTAACTAGCTCTAATACCATGTTGATTTTATTTCATCCCTATGTATGCTCTGATACCATGTTGAATTTTTTGATTTTTAGATCTGATAATTATTGCATTATGATTTAAATGTTACTGTTAACATAGAATAATTACATACAAAAAATCTCAATAAGACTTAACAAACTTGATAAGAGGTTAAGTAAACATTATATGAGATTGTATATTACAATTGAGGGCCCAATATATATAGTTGGGTGGTAGTGCATTTTCATTTAATGGACATGTCTTTTCTATTATTGTATTTTAATTAATTAATTAATTAATAATTAATAATTATTGATTATTGATTATTCATACATTATATTATAAATATATTATTTATATATTATATTCATGTTGATGATTATTAATCACATGCACCTCTAATTAATATAGATCACTCCATATTGGAACATGCAATGTGAGAGAATCTTGAGTCTTTATCACTCGTCAAATCAACATGACTACTAGGAGAAAGACTGCACGTGGGTTATTCACCACTAGCCAAATCAGCATGGCCCCGTGAGTGAATGTGTCATTCTCCCTTGGTCAAATCAACATGACTAATCTGGGAGAATTGTCTGCCCGATGTTGTTAACTGGAGAAACATCAACATCCTGGGCCATTTACCACTAGCCAAATAAGTATGGCCGCGTGAGTGAATGTATCATTCTCCCTTGGTCAAATCAACATGACCAATCTGGGAGAATGTCTGCCCGATGTTGAAACATCAACACCTAGTTCATTCATTCATTTCACATAAAAACATTATCCTGTCCACATAAAAATATTATCCTCGTCATGAATGATTTCTAAAATGCCAAAATGAAAGGTCAAATCCAAAATCCTAAAATAAACAAATCCACTAAGGCTAAGAGGTGAAGAGAACAATTAAAACCCAATCATTAAGCTTGAGTAATGCCCCTCTCTATGAGGCCAATACCAGATTGTCTATGAATATGTAAATAAAGAGATTTGTTCAATAAACTAAACATTTAAATAAAAAGGCTTGAGGGGTAGTAAGAAATAGCACCCAGGATGGTAACTCAATGCTAAGCTCCCTCAAGAAGGCATTTATAGGGAAAAATCTTGGCTAAATAAATCTAAATGGATAGTTAAATGGATAATACAACATGTGCATGTCTACTTTGAGGGTCATCACATGAACATGTTCCCCTTCCCCTTTCATCATTATTAATCATTATTAAATGTCTTTCACCTAGACACTTAGGAAGTCATGTGTCTTAGGATATGACACATTGCTAGGAGACTAAACTCATCACTTTAAGTAGGTAATATGCATTGGGATCCATGTACACTTTTTGGACAATTCCCTCGATGGAAGAAGTAGACTTGAGATCATTTGACTTGTCTTGGACCATTTATGTGGACTTTGGTACTCTTATTGAGGGATGCATCTCCTTTGGAATCTATTTGGTCCTTACATATGATTTTTATATTGTATTTGACCTCTTCTAAGAGGGACATTGTACATTGCAAACATATTATTGGATTATTATATATTATAACTTGTAACTTGTACTTTGCATGTGGTTTTTGTTGCGAAAATGGTTTTGAATCTAATGCTTTTGATCTATCAAGTGGTTTTCCATTGTAATTGAAGAGGCTTCTCACCTATAAAAGAAGAATTCCTCCTCCATTTCAAATCATTGGAGATTAATGAGAATTTGGGCAAGCTGGGCTAGCAAGATCTATTGTGCATCTATTTATCTTTCTGGGATGTTTTATATCATTTTCGAGGGTTGAAATACCTTTCTTTATTATTGCACGGAAGAACATGGCTTCTACAATGCCAAAGAAGTTATTTAACAATCTACTTGGAAGGATGTAAGATCTCTCACCATCCCTTTCATCATTAAATTTTATTGTTCATACATTAAGATAAGAAATTTAATGGCTCCTCTCTTTTGTTTAGCTTGTTTTTAAGTTCACCTTGTCTAGCACTAGGAAATAATCCTCATGGATCAATCCTCCTTGCATCCTTGAAGATTTGTTTCAATCCCTAGGTGGTGCTTGAGGGCTAATCCTCTAGGTACCCTTCAACACTATTCTTCATAAACCCTAGACTTGAAGTGATGACCCCATTTTTCCTCTAAGGCACTGATCTTCTTGTTAGATTCAACCAACTAAACCTGAAAAAAAAAGTTCTTTTTTATTTATCTATATTGCATATCTTGCACATTTTCTAGGTTGGCCAATTTTTAGTGTGTATTTTCACCTAGATCTAGTAGTTACGGTTTGATCTATCACTTTATTCACTAATCTTCTTATCCATTAAACCTTAGGGATATTCTCTATTGTACTAGCATGTCCAATCTATCAGAGTGTTTGTATTTTGATGACTATAAATGAGTGAAGGTTCTTGTTGAAGGGTAAAGGGGGATGCACGCAGTATACTCTGCGAAACGCAGTTTAAAATACTGCGCACCAAACAGGCTATGCGACAGAGTTCTCAAGATCACTACGCAGTGCACAGACTGCCAGATTGTTGTGTGCTGTGAATACACACACGAAATAGAATGATTTATGAATGCGGAATATAATAGATAAATAACGGAGAAACTTATCAAAACATAAAATACTTGATATTAATGAACTTCGGCGCAATGCACTCGAATTAAAAAATATCGTGACAAAATGAGCTTTGGCTCTGATACTTCTTCTATCAACTCTTTAGCTGTTGCTGGTTCTTCAACTGCTTCTCTGCATCCCTCTCTCCTTTTCTTTATATCTCTATCTATCCATCATATTCTAACTAAGAAACTCAGACTTATATAAACTTCCTTCAGAAGCTAAGACCGATTCAACATTTAACTCAACCATAATTATGACTAACTCTTCAACCACTTAATTTAATTCGAGAGGATAGAATTCGGCTCCATTTATAGCTCTCTTGTTTTCCGACTAAATTTTGAGTAGACGTGCGACTTTTCACTTACAAACTGTCAAACTGTTTAACTGGCATTTCGGCTACTGACAGATTTTGAGTAACAAAAAAATTGGCGGTGACGTGAAGATCTCACCGACTTGTAATTACAATTTCCAACACTCCCCCTTAATTATAAGTTGGTGGAGTTACAAAAGAAAATAACATCAAAAATTTGAATTTTCATTTTATTGTCACTCATTTGTTATTGCGTGGATTCCCAGATTACTGTGCAGATGCTAAAATGCATCTCTTGCTAAAGCCTTTGTAAAAATGTCTTGAATTTGTTCTTTTGACCTATAAAATTCTAAGCAGATCTATTTGTTATTCACAAATTCTCTGATGAAATGATACCTTGTATAAATGTGCTTGTTTTTCTTTTGAAACACATGATTCTTTTATAACAAGATGGATGAATTGTTGTCACAGAAAACTATAGTTGGTTCTTGTTGTTCTTGCAACAAATCTTTTAAAATTCTTCTCATCCATACTGCTTGATAAGTTGTGTTTGTGGTTGCGATGTACTCTACTTCTGCTAAAGAAAGTGTCACTATGGGTTTCTTCCTTGATGCCCATGATACCATACCTGTTCCATAATGAAATGTGTACCCAAAGGTACTTTTCCTGTCATCAATACTACCTCCACAATCACTGTCAGTGTATCCAATGAGTTTGAAATCTTATGAAGTGGAGTACTTTATGCCAAAATATTTTGTTCCATTCACATATCTCAGGATTCTCTTTCCCACTTTCCAATGTGATTCTTTTGGAGTTTCCATGAACCTTGAGATTAGGCTCACTCCATACATAATATCAGGTCTTGTTGTTGTTAGATACATAAGACTGCCAACCAGTCTTTTAAACCGTGTGGGATCCACTTTGGACCCTTTATCTTCCTTGCTTAACTTCAATCCTGTTATGACAAGTGTTGGTGCTGCTTTTGAATTCACCATATTGAATCTCTTCCATATTTCATGTGCATACTTGGACTGTGAGATAAATATACCAGTTTTTGACCTGTGCACTTTTATTCCCAGAAAATATCTCATTAGCGCCAAATCAGTCATTTCAAATTCATCCTTCATGACTGTCTTGAAATCTTCTATGCCAAAGTCACCTGTAAATATCAAATCATCCACATATAAACAAACAATTAACACATTACCTTACTGATTTGATTTGATGTACAATGTTGGCTCATTTTCGCTTCTCTGAAATCCATTTTGTGTGAGATAGGAATCTATGTGGTTGTACCAAGCTCTCAGAGCTTGCTTTAATCGATACAGTGCTTTATTTAAACTGTATACTTTGTTTTCTTGTCCTGTAACCTCATAACCTTGTGGTTGTTCCACGTATACTTCTTCTTCTAAATTTCCATTCAAGAATGCTGACTTTACATCCATCTGATAAATTGTCCATTTGTACCGCGCGACAATCGCTAACACTATTCTGACTGTGTCCATGCGCGCAACTGGTGAAAATGTTTCATTGTAATCAATTCCAGGTTGCTTTGTAAATCCTCTCACAACTAATCTTGCCTTGTACTTCTGTACTTTTCCTTCTGCATCTTGCTTGGTTTTATAAATCCACTTGATACTTATGACATCCTTGTCATCAGGTACATCCACCAATTTCCATGTTTGATTGCTCTCTATGCATATGATTTCTTCATCCATGGCTTGTTCCCATACATCTTTGAAAACTTCTTCAAAAGTTAATGGATCATCTATTTGTGAAAACAGATAAAAAACTAAGAATGAATTTGTTGTGTCTTCATTATAGATGTCGCCCAGACTTCTTGTCTTTATTGGTAACAGACTTTCTAATGTTGGATCTGGAGATGTAGAAGTACTCGGATTGCTTGTTGGTGTTTGGTGCACTCTAGGTGTAGACTGCGCACTTGCTATTCTTATTGGAGTATTTTGCGCAGTAATTTGCGTTGTAGTGCCAGGTGTAGACGGAACTGCGCACTGTTCTGTGTATGGTGTTTGTACCACTTCTTTCTATGTGTCATCATGATCCATTGCGTTAATTATTTTCACTGTCTTTTCTATTGTTCCATCCTATGCTTCATTTTCTACGAACTGAACATCGTAGCTGATTATGACTTTTCTTGCGATAGGGTCATACAGCTTGTATCCTTTTGTTTCTTCAGAATACCCAACAAATATAAATTTTTGTCCTTTGTTTTCTAGTGTTCTTCTCAGTTCATCTGGAACATGTGCGTATGCAATGCAACCAAAAACTCTTAAGTGTGCCACATCATGCTTTGATCCTGTCCATGCTCCCTGAGGAATTCTATTTTTCACACTCTTTGTCAGACATCTATTCAAGATGTATACTGCAGTTGCTACTACCTCAACCCAATACTCATTTGACAAATGTTTGGCTGTCAGCATATTGCGCGCCATTTCCATGATGGTTCTGTTCTTTCTCTCTACGACACCATTCTGTTGTGGTGTGTATCGCGCAGTAAATTGCTTGTAGATGCCATGAACTTTACAAAAGTTCTGAAAATCTCTTGACATGTATTCTCCTCCTCTTTCCATTCTTAGACACTTGATGTAATAACCACTCTGTTTCTCCACAAGTGATTTAAACTACTAAAAACAACCCAATGCGTCAGATTTATGCTTTAAAAAAAAATCCATGTCTTTCTTGAGAAATCATCAATGAATGTTAGAAAATAAGTATTGCCTCCTATAGACGGATTTTTCATTGGTCCACAAATATCAGAATGTATTATTTCCAGTGGAGCTTTTGCTCTGTAAGACTGGCCAACTGGAAATGATTCTCTGTGTTTCTTTCCAAATATGCAGCCTTCACATATCCTTTTTGGTTTATCAACCAATGGTAAGCCTTTTACCATATCCTTTCTGTGTAGCAGCTTCAAACCTCCAAAGTTCAAATGTCCAAATCTGAAATGCCATAGCCAGGAGTCATCCTGTGTTTTAGATTGGAATGTTGCCTTCATCTCTACGGCATTTTCTCCTTTCTTGATACTGAGCGCACTATTTTCTTCATTAGTACTGTGCGTGTTTTCTGTTGTAAATGCAGTGTCTAACTACACACCTTTTATTTTGTCAACAATTTGTGCTATGTTCTTCTTCTTGACTGGCTTTAATGTTAATGGGAACATCCTGTTACTTGTCATCTAGATTTTTGCAATAAGTAAATTGCTTGGGCATTTATCCATAATCACACAATGATTATCTTCCATGTAGATTATGTATCCTTTTTGTAACAGTTTTCCTGTACTCATCAGATTATGCTTCAGACCAGAAACATAATATACATTAGACATAACTCTCTCTTCTCCTTGTCTGGTTAAAATATTTATATTGCCTTTTCCTAAGACGGTGACTTGGATATCTATTCCTAGTGTAACCTTGGTCTAGACTAAGTCATCCAAACTAGAAAACAATTTTATATTTCCTGTCATGTGGTTACTGCAGCCTGAATCTAAGTACCATATGTCACATGAACTTGCTTGAGCAACATTGCATTCAACTGGTGACACTATATTAGGCATTTCTTTTGCACTAGGGAAAACTATAGCATGTGCCATAAACACAAGGCGAGTTTGGTTATTTGCATTGTGTGACTGATCTTGACTTTGCTTGTTCTGATTATACTGTCTCTTTCTTCACTCATATGCATAATGTCCATACTTTTTACAGTAATGGCATTGAATCTTTGTTTTGTTAGTTCTTTGACAAGTTGACTGGTTGGTACTTGGGTTTTGACCTCTTCCACCAGTGTTTCTAGGATTTCTACTGCATCCACTTCTGTCGGAACTTCTTCCTTTGCCTCTAGAGTTAGATCTCCCCCTTCCTGTTCGACGGATTATAGATGACTGTGTTGAAAAGGCATTTTCTAATGACATATTCGACCTATTCAATCTATGTTCATGATTGATGAGGGAAGCTTGCAGTTCATCTAGGATGAACTGACTCAGGTCTTTGCCTTCTTCTAGGGTTACAACAAAAGTATCAAATTTAGGAGGAAGACTCCTAAGCACTATCTCAACAAATTTTATGTCTTCTATGATTTCACCATGAGACTTAATCTGATTTTTCAGTCCAATGACGTGTGTGTAGTAATAATCTACCATGTTTGAATCTTTCATTGACATAGTTTCAATATCTCTTCTAAGAATCTGAAGTTTTGCAGTCTTTACTTTATACATACCTTGATAAGAGTTTTGTAATTTGTCCCATGCTTCCTTGGCTTGCTTTGTTGATTCAACTCTTGGAAGTATGCTCTCATGCATGGCTTGATGTATATAAAACAATGCCTTTCCATCCTTCTTTCTTTGTTCTTTCAAGACATATTTCTCAGCTTGTGTGAGGGCGTTATATGCTGCATGATCTGCTGGTTCCACATATCCATTCTCGACTATTTCCCATACATATTAACCTTGGAACAAAACCTTCATGGTCAAAGACCACATCTCATAGTTCTTGCCTGTAAACGTGGGAGGTTGCAGATTTGAAGTAGAAGCCATTTTCACTTTCAACAAAGTTTCTGCTCTGACAACCTTGTTCTGATAGAACCTGCTCTGATACCAATTTGAAGGGTAAAGGGGGATGCACACAGTCTACTCTGTGCAACACAGTTTAAAATACTGCTCACCAAACAGGGTACACGACATAGTTCTCAAGATCACTGCGTAGTGCACAGACTGCCAGATTGTTGCGCGCTGTGAATACACACACTAAATATAATGATTTATGAATGCGGAATATAATAGATAAATAACACAGAAACTTGTCAAAACATAAAATACTTGATATTAATGAACTTTGGCGCAATGAGCTCAGATTACAAAATACAGTGACAAAATGAGCTTCCACTCTGATACTTCTTCTGTCAACTCTTAGCTGTTGCTGGTTCTTCGACTGCTTCTCTGCATCCCTCACTCCTTTTCTCTATATCTCTATCTATCCATCATATTCTAACTAAGAAACTGAGACTTATATAAACTTCCTTCAGAAGCTAACACCGACTCAACATTTAACTCAACCATAATTATGACTAACTCTTCAACCACTTAATTTAATTTGAGTAGACGTGTGACTTTGCACTTACAAACTGTCAGATTGTCCTGACATTTTGGCTACTGACAGATTTTGACACAGACAAATCGTCGGTGACGTGAAGATTTCACTGACTTGTAATTACAATTTCCAACACTTGTGAAGTGAGTGAGTGCAAGCTGATATAAATCTTTCATTACATTCCACAGGTTTGATATAATCTGAAATATAGTACTTGTGAAATCTAGTTTGGAATAGTGAATTAAATTTGCTACAGCTTTGATAAGATTTTGGATACAGTGCATATCTATGGATTCAATGATATAAGTGTGTTGAAACTGCTGGAGTTTGCTATAACACTATTTCAGTCATAGCAAGTTTAACTCATATTGCAATTTGAGGATATAAACTTTGCTAGATTTCGCCCACAGAGAATGGTTGCTGGAGTGATTTATTTATGGTTAAGTTTGATATAAATGTTGTTTGTGTTCAACCTATTCACTGCATCATACATTACATTTTAACATGAGTTTGGGTTGCATGCTACAACTGTAACGTAAACTTCTATTGACATACATGTGATGGTTCAAATGGTTTACTAATGTTGATATTTTCATTTGCCAAACGTCAGGTATGCATTTCATACTTCGCGAGCATCCTTTGCGAATGATATATGCTCCGCTTTCTCATTTTTTTTTAATTACCATGTGAAATCTGAACTATATTCCTACAGATTGTATCATCTTTATTGGTATATTTGGCAATAAAATCTGGTGGTAACATCTTCTGAGCCCCTTACACTGTGTTCATCACTTCATCTTAAATGGTTCATGGCATATTGTTGAATGGAGAGTAATGGATTGGGTAGATTCTGTTGTAAAACGGCTCAAATATATTGTTGTTTGAGCCATTTGTTCATGCTTGAAATTATATCATGAGTGCATGTTGAGGTTTCAATGATTAGACTTGTGAACTTGTTGTCATAATAGCCCATCTCATTGCTTCATAAATACTTGTTAACGCTACATCATTGGCACACATGAACTTGAATTCTTCATTAAGAAATGATTGGTTGCATGGTTTTGATTTTATGAGTGATACATATGCTTTACCTTAACAAACCTGCCATTCAATACTTCAATGATAAATGGTGAGTTGATGTGAACGCCTTTATCGTTGAAATGGTTGTGCTTCCATGGGTACATCACCATTCTTGTGAAAGGAGTATTTGCACAGTTAAAATTAGGGTGATTTGTTAACAGGTATACGGGGCTGAACATTGAACAATGAAATAAATGACAAAATTTAACGATAACCTAACCCTAAGATCGGTTAGTGTTGAAGTAGTGGTATATACCCTACATCTTGGTTATAATGTTGATATCTTACCTTGATCACTGTGCTGTAACAAATAAGGATGACTAGGCATATGAAAACAGTTTAACGTTTCATTGGTGCTTCATATGAAAAATCCGCACTTTATGTCTTCGTTTAATGTCAGTACAATAAGAATACATGTTTGAGTTTGCAATAGTATACATGTTTGAGTTTGCAATATTTGTCATTGGTGGTTATACATATGCATTGTATATCCATCCATGATAAGTGGTCAAGATTTGCAATGTCCTCTATTATGAAACCCATTGAATATTGCAGTGATAAGTGGTCAAGATTTGCAATGTCCTCTATTATGAAACCCATTGAATATTGCAGTTGTCAATATAACTTGAGTATCACTACTTTCCATGCTCCTTGCCAGTATTATTTGGTCTTTGTTTTCTCTAGCTCACCGTAAAGCCATTCGCTTTGAGAAGTCAAGCCTAAGCCAAGAACTCAAGCCTAAGCCAACCAACTTCTTGTCCATACTCGTTTTAATTGCAGGAGGTACTTGGATATATATAAGAAAACCCTCAGAGACATTAACTTAGAAGATTGCAATGGTAGGAGGTACTTGGATATATAGGAAAATCTTTTTTAGGTTAGAGACATTAACCTAGAAGAGTAGAAGCAAATTAAAAGCTAGGTAGCTAAAATGACACTAACCTATAAAAGTAAAAGCAAATTAAAAGCTAAGTCGCTAAAATGATAGTGGGAGGACTAACCCTAACCTAGAAGAGTAGAAGCAAATTAGAAACTCGGTCAAGCAAATTAAAAGCTAAGTAGCTATAATGAGAGTGGGAGGCCTAACCCTAACCTAAAAGAGTAGAAGCAAATTAAGAGTGGGAGGCCTAACCCTAACGTAGAAAAGTAGAAGCAAATTAGAAACTAGGTCGTTGGGAGTCTTGCTTATTCTGTTGTCCCCATGCTCCCCCTCGCAAGAAGAAGAGACTCTTGCCCCAAGCTCCCCTTCCCAAGACGAGACTTTCCATGGAGGTGAGTTTGAACACCAATTAGATAGTATGTGGGTAAGAAAATGATATTAACATTAGTCACTATTGTATTTATTAGAGAGATTTTTGATGTGAGAGATATTAAATTTTTAAAGACCAATTTAAATTTTACTAAATTTGAGTTATACATATATATAATTCAAATTTAGTAAAATTTAAATTGGTAGTTACAAATTTAAATATGAATAACAGTTTATGAAAGTTAATTGAATAAGAAAAAAAACAAAAAACTAAAGATAAATATGAATACAAATTTAAAGAAAATTGTTTTGTTTTTATTAAAACATGTGTAAAATATTATAAATATAAAAAATGAAAAATATATTATTTTGTTATTTGTTCATTGTTAAATTACAACTAAATATCATACTTTCATATATATATATATATATATATATATATATATATAAGAATATTAAATTTAAAAATAATAAATAATAAATCTAAATATATATTATGATTATTTTTTAAATTATAAAAATTGATAACATTCTCATAATATTTTAGATTAATAAACATAAAAATATTTATATAAATTAGAAAAATAATTATCATATAAATAAAAAATATATTCTCAATTAAATTATTACAGCAATATTTTTAGCAATTCAATTATCATAGCAATATAATATATAGTGTACTCTAACCCTATGTTAGAACCAAATTGTTTTCCTCCACATTTTAATTAATGCTACTCATTCAATTCCTTTGGTTTTTATATTTTTATTTATTGTTGGCTTTTTTGTTTTTTACAATTTTTATTATTATTTTTTTTAAAATAGAGGAAAAGATGTGAGATATAAATTTGAGGATCACTCCTACTTATCAAGTAATTTTTTTATTAAGGGTTTTTTCTTAAAAGTATTATGAAATTACATTTAATATAACATTATCAAACGATTTCACATGGAATACAACACCAAACATGAAATACAACACCATTAAAGTATAAACATAAAATTTTAACAAATTACTTTGATATAGCAACTTGCACACATTTTCAATTTTGAAAATCACATAATAAGAGGTTCCAACTTCTTTCTATGCCTCAATTCTGCATAGATCCAATCAATGTACAAAAACAGGCTCACTCATGTTTATTCTTATTATCAAGATTTCAGTAAGACGTTAAAAATATAGGTGAGAAGGTATTTAAATGTGGATTCTCAAAAACCAAATTTAATGAGAAAAAAAGTGTTCAAGAAGGTGTTTTATAGCTTATTCCAAAGGAAGACAATTTTCATCACTGCAATTGCAATTTAATATTAATTAGTCTTACCTCTCTATATAGTTGCATGTAGGTTTTGGGCAATGTTTCTCAATCCTTTTTCTTTTTTTCCCTCTCAACCTTCACTTTGATCTTTTTTTCCCTCACAACCTTCACTTTTCAACCTCCACAATGTGATACTGTCCAATTTCCAAAGTATCCTTGTGACTCTTAAGTTGTGAGCTTGAAGGTGTTGTGATGAAGGTGTTGCCCACCTTGTACTATAATATTTGTAATTTATAACATATATTATATATACTTTACAAAAAAATCAGAATTCAAATTTAAGAAATTGTTATTATATTATAATATATATTGTTACTATGTTATGTTATATTATATATTATATATATTTTTAAATATATATATATATATATATATATATGAATATTCTTTATTTTTTCTTTAAAGTGAAAATTTCAAATAAATTAAATGAAATGTAAATTTAAAAATGCATCTAATGTAAAAAAAAAACTGATTTTTTTGTTTTTTATAATTTTTATTATTTGCTTTTTCAAATAGAGGAAAAGCTGTCGGGTTAATATGCATCTAATATAATTGACCAATGTATGTAGCTGAATTGAATTGAATTAATAAGCACGGTATATTACG
>SNQJ01S0020625.1:132104-152641 GCA_010110895.2 Picea sitchensis
TCACCACGCTCATGAGTTCTTGGAATTCTAAATTGAGATGGGATGATATCTTGTGCTTGCCTTGTTGGACTTCTTGTTGCAGGTGTATGTGCATGTGGAACCATCTTTCCATCTCCATTAACCTGCTCAACTCCATCATCATCTTCACGGGGTAACACAACTCCTTCTGAAATATATTTGTCAATACTTCCATCCTAGGCTTCACCTTCTTTAAATTGAACATCTCTGTTGATTACATATTTCTGGGTGATGGGATTGTAGATTTTATATGCCCTAAACTCTTCACTGTATCCAACAAAGATACATCTCTCACTTCTATCATCCAACTTCCTCCTCATTTCTGTAGGTACATGCGTAAATGCAACACATCCAAAAATTCTGAAATGAGAAACATTGCAAGGCTTACCATCCCAGGCTTCCTGAGGTACACGATCCCTCACTGTTTTGGTCAGACTTCTATTCAAGATAAAAACAGAGCAAAGAACTGCATCTCCCCAATATTCATTTGAAAGATGTTTTTCTTTCAACATGCTTCGAGCCATATCCATGATGGTCTTATTCTTCCTTTCAGCCACTGCATTCTGCTGTGGAGTATATCGAGTAATAAACTGCCTTTTAATTCCATGAAGATCACAAAATTCAATGAATTCATTAAGTTTGTATTCACCTCCTCTGTCAAACATTAAGATTTTAATGGTTCGACCACTCTCCTTCTCAACGAAAGACTTAAACCTTTTGAAAACATCAAAGGCTTTAGATTTTTGTTTCCAAAAATACAACCAAGTCTTCCTACTGAAATCATCAATGGAAGTCATAAAATAAACATAGCCAGTTAAAGAAGGTGTTTGCATAGGTCCACATAAATCTGTGTGGACAATTTCTAATGGAGATTTTTCTCTGTAGGAAACACCTGAAACAAATTTCTCTTTGTGATCCTTCCCAAGTATACAACTCTCACAAGAGCTTGTAGGTTGTTGAATACAGGGAAACCCCTTTACCATCTGTTTCTCCTGTAATAAATCTAAGCCACCAAATGACCATATCTCAAATGCCATAACCAAGATTCGTCTAAACTTCCATCCTTATAGGCATTCAAAGAACCATTTAAATCATTTCACATAACAAGTGGAAACATTCTATTCTTGGTCATCTCTACTCTTGAAATCAACTGTTTGTTGGGTAATTTATCATACATAGTACATACCTTGTTGTTGAAGAACACTCCGTACTTTTTTTCCAACAACTGTCCAACACTGATAAGATTTCATTTTAAACCAGGTACAAAGTAAACATCATCAATATTTCTTCTCGGATTGTTCTTAGTGTAAACTGGAACTATACCTTTACCATTGACTGTAACCTTACAGTCATTTCCCAATTTGACTTCAGATTGAATACTAGTATCAATAGAAGAAAATAATTCCTTATTCCCATTCATGTGGTTGCTGCAACCACTATCCAAAAACCAAATATCACTAGCATTTTCCTGAGTAACATTACAGGTCAGAAACACAGGATTTTGATGATGCTCAGACTCATTTATGATATGTGCATAGTGCTTTCCAACATCTTCCTCTTTCTTCCAACATTTGTTAGCAAAATGCCCAAAATTCTTACAATAATAACATTGCACTTTAGTTTTATCATACCTTTGATTTTCTTACTGCCAAGGTTTGCTACTACTCCCTCTTAAATTAGGAGGATTCTGATGGGACTTCTGCTCAGACTCTAATTCAGCTCTGTTGTCCCTTGGACCAGAAAATCGACCTCCTCTTCCACGAGTATGAAACCTTCCTTTGCCTCTGCCTCTGGTAACATGCAGTTGGGATTTGAAAGCATGCTCCATTAATCCTTCTTCATATCTAGATATCCTAGATTCATGAGCAACAAGAGAACCAGTTAATTCATCAATTTGCATTTGACTTAAATCTTTAAATTCCTCTATGGGTACAACTATAGGTTCACACTTCTTGTGTAAACTTCTCAGCACTTTCTCAATAACTCTTTTATTCTCAACATTATCTCCATACTGCCTGAGTTGGTTCACAACACTCATTACTTGAGTCATGAAAGTATCAACACTTTCATTATCCTTCACCTTCATATTTTCGAAATCCCTTCTCAAATTTTGCAACTTGACTGTCTTAACCTTGGACACACATTGATAACAGGTTTCAAGAATGTCCCAAGCCATCTTCGAAGATGCAGCACTGGCAATCTTCATAAAAATGGATTCATTTAATCCTTGTTGGATTAATCCAAGAGCATTGATATCCTTCTTCTTGTTTTCCTTCAGCAAAGCATGGTCAGCAATAGATAGAGACAATTCTACTGCAACATCAGTTGGCTTAGCATAACCATCAATGACATAAGTCCATAGATCCTGAGAACGCAAAATCGTCCTCATTCGAATATACCAAGCATCATATGACTTCTCGCTCAATATAGGAAACTGAATCTGAGAAACACTGCTACCAGACGGAACCATTTATAAAAATTGAAGGAAATCAAATAAACTCTAGCTCAGTAAAATTGCACACCAACAGGTACAATCTGGAATCAATTAAGCGCTTGCAGGATGAAATAAACAGGCTCTTATACCAAATGTGAAAAACGGAGGTCTTTTGGGGTTCAGGGTTTCGGCGTTTATGAATGTTAATCCCAAAACAAAACTCCCCAACGATTGTTGAATCATGAAATCGCGAGAAAGTTGTGGGCCCAGGCAAATTGGAGTTCGGGGTTCAGGGTTTTCCAACACCCGATGCAGAAGAAAAACAAAACAAACAAATGTTGAATTTGCGAAATGCATAGAGACTTTTGGGCCCACAATTTTGGGTTCGAAGTTTTTGAAAGTAAGGAGCTCTACGCACCCTTTAACAATTAAACTCCAAAATGCGAAATATGGCTTATAGAAATTCGGGGTTCGGTATTTACAAATACCTAACACAAAAACAAAACAAAATTATAATTGCCGAATTGCAAAAAATGTGAATAAATGTGAGACCGGGTTCGCAATCGGTAAAACCAAATAATTACTGTGTTTTCTCAAAAAACAAATTTGATCAAGAAATAAAACGAGTTTACAAACTCAATGAAAAACAAAATATATATGCAAAGCAAACCTCCAAACACGGAATAACCAATTCGATTCAAAAATGTTTTCAAGCTCTTGTCTGTGTCTAAATTACAATTTCAAATGTGGTATTTAAACACTAACAAAATGCCCCTTCAATCTTCTAAAAGGTTTAATCAAAGCGATGTTGGTGTCTAGTTTCCTTGAAAGGTTAAGGTGGCCACCGTTTAAGGAAATGTAAGACAAATCTGTAATCGGTGGTTTAATCCTCGAGTCTTGAAGGGTCAAGACGACCACCGATGCACCATCTACACAGGTGGTGACAAATGATTACATCCTGACAATGAGTTGCTTCAATATATTCAAATAATTCCATTTATCATGTACATAACATGATTGAAACCAAAATTTGAGGAATCTTTAAAATTTTGAATATAATGATTTTTCATTTTGATATTATAATTTTTTGAAAAAATTGTATATTATAAGTATTTGTAAGATGTATAAATTTTATAAAAAAAAATTATTTTATGGAGTTGAAATTTTTTAGTATTCGAATTTGAACTCAACTCAAACTTGGTAAGTATGTATGAAACCACTTCAATGAATAGCGTTGTAGCCCACATAACTGCCTTAAATGCCCAGAAAAGGATACTGGTAGGTGAATATGCGACCACATTCCCTCTTCACTCAGAATGTAGGTGATAGAAATATTCTCCTTGCCTTGGAATATATCTAGAAGTATTAGCTGAATGAGTGTCCGAAGAATCCCACAAAGAACCCACCAAAACATTAAGGATTTTATGTTTGTTTGTTAGTGCGACAGTTGTTAAACAATTGACATTCAAGCTTAAACCTACAAAATACCAAATAATGCAGAGGGTTTATTTTACCTGGCCAAGGGTTAATTAGATTTGTAGATGATTTTTGCAACCCAAATTTATTCTTTCTCTCATAAGATACTATATAGAACAAGGGAAATAACTGCAAAGTAGCTAGTTCTTGCCTCATGTGTTATATTGCATCATCTAAAACTCCATTTAGATTGTAGCTAATAAAAATTAGTAAATATTTGATCATTTATTTTCCACAAGCAATATGTAAACAAAATGTAAACGTAGACCCATTTATAAGATTACCCAAGAATGCTACATTGACTCACATTGAAAAGCATGGAATATTGCAAGGGATTATGATTTCACTGTGCTCTCTTTTGAATTGATATCTCGTAGAAGAACCCATTTCAGGTCCTTAACCCATTCAAGATCATCTAGTTACATGGCCCTCCCTTTTTTAGGTGGTAGATAGAGATAAAAGTCCCATTTTTTTAGGTGGTAGATAGAGAGAAAAGTATAGAACTTTCAATGAAGGTATTAGTTCTATGATCATGGAAAACTTAACCCACAAGCATATTTTGTTGGTTGAGAACCTTTCTTTATATATAGTATCTACAAACTTATTTTTTGAATCATGAACTCACCCAAATTTAAGTTGCGGAAATTACAAAGTCCTCTTACCACACTTATGTGTGGTTCCATAAACCAACAAGTATAGTGTTCCCCAAGATCAAGATTTAAAAAATAACCTATAGTTATTTTCATTCTCTCAAGATAATTGGTTATGCTCTCAACATAACTGTTTATGCAACATGGAAATACATGGCTTATTCATGAGCATAGATTTACACAAACAAGTCCATAACTTATATAGACAAGCCTTTCTAGTGGGTATAAATTTATACAAACATGTTCAGTATATAAATACAAACATTATATATACAAAAATATGATTTTGCATGTGGTCTTCTTTTTCGTAAGGAGGCTAAGCCCATAATATGTGTTCCATGCTATAACAAGCATTTTCCTCCAAGGTTCTATCATGATCTTAGTGATAAGTGGAAAAAATATCTAGATACAAAGCCTCGGGGCTGTAAGTGGCATCAAAATATGGAAGGAATCTAGATGTCATAATGTCTAGAAGAATGAATAAGGAATCAACATTGTAGACCCCCAATGTGGCTCTGAAACCGATTACTACAAGGAACTGTAGAGGATGAAACTACGAATTCGAACCAACGATTATCCTTTCCACTTGCCCAAAGGTTACCCTATTCATACTAACCCTTTATTGTGCTACTCCCGTGCATGTCATTTGAACCGAGATTTATTTCGAGTAGGTTGACTGCTATAATGGATTATTTCAACTATTATTTGCAACGTTTTGATTCCATGGAAAGATTGTACTAACCAGTAACCCGTTTCCACAAGTCGTTTAATGGCATGAATTTAGGGTTTTTATTATTTTGATGCCTGAGAGTGTTTTAAATTCTAAGGAATCCATCACATAGAGCATCCAGAGAAACGTTGGAGGGCCAATTAATCCCACTACTCGGGATGGATCTTTCAAGGTTTAGATTATCCCATGGGAGAAATATTTTGTTATATTTTTGAGGATTGAAGATCTTCCCTTACATTTTAATCTATCTTCGAAGCTTCATGTTTTGAAAAGGATGTCCAGAGTCATATTTCTCAGCAAGATGTGCATGTGCTCAAGAAAATGAGAAACTTTCATTCACTAGAGAATGGATAAATATGAAGGTACACCAATAAAATTTGAAAATTGTATTTGTATTTTTTCTAGTTTTAACTTCCTGCATATCTTGTATACAAGGCAGTAAAAACAAATACCTGAATCCTCCATGGTGGGAGGTTCATTATCATCTTCTTGATGGATTTCTTGGTAGAGTCACACATGATCTTGATGACCTTCTTCAATCTCTCGACCTTCCCTATATATCCCTATATATACATTGGGAAAAACCAACAATAAAGCATCAAATACAGTTGTGGGTTTAGCGATCTCAAAATGTACTCCGAAATCAATGTCCACAAAGAAACGCTCTCCAACAATTATTACATCTATGTACTCATAATTCCTTGTAGGGAATCCACCAATGTTCTCGCACCTTGACTTGCAAATGTTTGCATTGTATCCCAATCCTCGCAAATGTTTCATTAGATATCGCCTCAATCGACTTCTCTATTCAATAAACTCATGTTTATTCGCATTGGTATTTTCAACTTGTTTTTTATTTATCTCAATATATCTAACAACTTCCTTATGCAACAAGAACTCAATTGGGTTGTTATGTAATATTCCAGATATAAAAAGTATGCAGAACATAAATAAAATGCTAGAAATGGCAGATAAATAACAATATAACCAGAGAAACACCACAATAACACTGAAATGATATCAAAATAACACCTGAAACAACACTTTGATTCTAAGAGCAATGTTCATGGGCCTCTTCGAGGTGGAAACCTCCAGTCGAGCAAATCTCTATTACAATAATATCCAAGCTAGGGTTCTCATACCCTCAACTCCTATTTATATGAAATATGTCTATCAAAAGAACCATCTAGAGGATGATCCTTCTAGAAGCGAAAGATTTTATTAGGTCTTCTTACATTCGACTTATTCTACTTTATTGCAAGGCCTTATTAATATTGAATTTTATTACATATGAATATATTTTTCTACATACGTGAGGGGTTAGGTCCCTAACATGTCCTCCACCTTAAACAAAAACCTTGTCCTCAAGGCTTGAGATGTGGAAATTATTGTAGAACGGCAGTTGGTTCCCAAGTGGCATCTACTGGAGTTGTATCTTTCCACTGGATTAACACTTCCTTAATGGTTCACTGACGCAGACGAAGCTCACGCTGGTCCAAAACTTCTTGTGGATGTAGCCAAATGGATCCTTCTTTGTCCAACTCGGGAAGGTTGGTTTCAGTTTGGCACTTAGTTCCAATCACCTTCTTTAACCATGAAACATGAAAAATAGGATGTAGCTTAGAATGACTGGGCAAAGATAACTGATAGACCATCTGTCCCACATTCTTGAGAACAATATAAGGACCATAAAATTTGGGTGCCAACTTCTGACAATGGTCATCCTTGAGGGAATTTTGCTTCTAAGGTTGTAGTCGAAGAAACACATGATCCCCTTCTGTAAATTGACATTCAAAGCGACCTTGATCTTCTTGTTTCTTCATGCGATTCTGGTCCATGACCAAATTCTCTTTGAGGGTACAGAGAATAGCCTCTCAAACTGTAAGCGTTTGGTCAACTGCTTGGACCTTCGAGACACCTGGTAAATATGAGAGAATTGAAGGTGGATTTTGTCCATATACCACTACAAAAGGAGTCATGCAGGTAGTCGTATGGTATGACGTGTTGTACCACCATTCATCTAGGGGTAACCATTGAGGCCACTGATTTTTCTTTTCCGATGCAAAACACCTCAAATATGTTTCCAAACACTTGTTGTCAACTCTAGTTTGACCATCATTCTGGGGATGATAAGTTGTGCTGAGATGTAATTGGGTGCCTTGAAGCTTGAATAGTTCTTGCCAAAAATTGCTGGTGAAAGTTGGATTGCGATAAAAACCCATAGAATGCGGCATGCCATGAAGATTGAAGACCTGATCCATGAAAAGTTGAGCCACAGTGGATGTTGTAAATGGGTGTTGAAGAGCACATAAATGAGCATACTTGGAAAGGAGATCGACTACCACCATGATGACTGATTTATTTTCCAATTTAGGTAAGCCTGTAATAAAATCCATAAAGATATCCCTCCAAATAGCATGTGGAATCGAAAGAGGTTGTAGATATCCCTTGTTGTGTTGACACCCATCACATTCAGCTACAAAATTGCTAACATCTTGTTTGATACCATCCCAGGAAAAAGAACATTTGACCCTGTCATAGGTTTTGGTAAACCTAGAGTGCCCAACTATGGGTGTAGCATGAAGCTCAGAAAGTATCATGGATTTATGTTTTGACTGTTTACTTAAATACAAATGACCTTTGTATCGAAGCTCATCATGGAGCCAAGAGTACCCTAGGGGGGCTGAAGAATTGGACTGCAATTGTTGTATCAGATGCAAACTTTTGGGATTGTGTAGCAATTCTTGGCGAACAACTTGGAGCCAATTGGGTACAATGAAGGAGAGAGAAAAAAGGGATCCTTCATCTTCATATTTCTGGGAAAGTGCATCCGCAACCACATTGTCTTTGTATTTCTTGTAAATGATCTCATAATCATATCCAAAGAGCTTAGTCACCCATTTTTGTTGCTCTGTGGAGGAAATGCATTGTTCCATAAAATACTTGAGGCTTCGATGATCTTTCTTAATTTGGAATCATTGCTCCAATAGATAAAGGCACCACAGATCAATGGCATGCAGAATAGCCAACATTTCCTTTTCATAGATTGATTTACCCAAATTTTGTTCAGACAGTTGTTTGCTGGTAAAGGCCAAACGCCGACCCTCTTGCATAAGGACATTGCCAATTCCTTTCCCTGAAGCATCACATTCCAAGACAAATGTCTTTGTGAAATCGGGAAGGTCCAGGACTGGAGTGGTGCACATGGCCATCTTCAAGGTTTAAAAGGTCTGAGAATTTGTTGGAGTCCAAGTGAAAGAATTATTTTTAAGGAGTGCAGTGAGAGGTGCCACAATATTTCCATAATTCTTAACAAACTTGCGATAATAACCTGTTAAGCCCAGAAATCCACGCAAGATTTTGAGAGTCTTTGGGTGATGCCAGTCTTGCATAGCTTCAATATTTTTAGGATCCACCATAACGACATCCTTGCCAACAAGATGACCCAAGTAATTGACTTCTGAGGTGCCAAAATCACATTTAGATTGTTTCAGGAAAAGTTGGTGCTGAGAGAGTAGATGGAGAACTCAATCCACATGAGCAAGATGGTTTGTTTAGGTTTTGCTATAGATGAGGATATCATAAAAGGAAACTAAGACAAAATGACGAAGAAAAGGATGGAAGACATGGTTCATGAGTCTTTGGAAGGTTGAGGGGGCATTACACAAGGCAAAGGACATGACCAAAAAGTCATAGTGGCCCTCATGATTTCTAAAGGTAGTATTAGGAATTTCTGCCTCTTTCATATGGACCTGGTGGTAGCCAGAATGAAGATCAAGTTTAGTAAAGAACTGGGCACCACTCAATTCATCCAAGAGGTCATCAATGACAGGAATGGGAAATTTTTCTTTAATGGTCAGTTTGTTGAGGGTGTGAAAGTCTAGACACATGCGCCAAGAACCTTCTTTATTCAGGACCATGACCACAGGGGAAGAGTAGGGGATCATACTAGGGTGGATAACACTTGCGTTAAGTAGTTCTTGAAACATTTTTTCATTTTCATTTTTTTGGTAAAAGGGGTGGCGGTAGGGACAAGTATTAGGAGGAAGGCTTCCTGGTACTAGGGGAATGAAATGATCATGAACACCACAGGAAGGAGGGAGTCCCTAGTGAGTGGAAAAGACCAGTTGATGTTTAGAGAGGATGGATTGGAGGTCTTGCGGCACATAGGGTGTCGCAATTTCTTGTATGGCATGGAGTTGGGAAATAACGCCAAAATGGCATTTTTTGAGCATCTTTTCCATGCGATGGGAACTAATGATTTCAGGTGAATTGGTGGTGATGCCTTGGAACTTATATTGTTGTCCCTCCTGGTCAAATTGCATGGTTAATTCCTTAAAATCCATGAGAATGGGACCCAAATTCCTTAGCTAGTATGCACCCAACACAATGTCACAACTGCCCATGTCAATAGAAAACATATGAGATTTCAGGTGGTAGTCACCAATTTGGAGACGCAAATTTTCACAACGCCCTCCACATTTCATGGAGCCGCCATTGGAAATCATGGTTTGAAAATTATTATTTTATGGATATAACAATGGAACCTTGGGAAATTCGTTGATGAATAAAATTATGGGTGCTTCCACTATCAACAAGAATGATGACCTTCCTATGGCAATGTAACCAATTGAAAAGCGAGGAGGTTTAAGAGTGACCCAGTGATGATAGCATTTAGGAAATGGCTGATTTTACTTGAGAGGGTTTGAAGTTGTAATGGAGGGATTGGTGTGAGACACAAAGGGGAATTTATCATCCTCTTCGAGAATATCCTCAGGATGGCCATAAAAATATTTTTTTCCTTACACTTGTAGCTTGGGAAATATTTGTCATCAAAATTATAACAAAGAAGTACTTTGGAGTTCAATTGTTACGGCCATTTTGACCCGGTCAATTTTGGATCTTTAATGGAGCAGAAGAGGTAGTGGGATTTATTGGTTTATCGCGAGGAATAAGGGAAGTTTTCAGTTTTGATAAGAGACAAACTTTTGTGATTCCTTAGATATTTTAGTTGCTTCCACCCAACTTTGAGGCCTAGCCATGAGGACATGGAGCCGCGAATCTCATCCTTGAGGCCAGCGATAAAGCGTTCTCGGAAAAAAGCCTCTTTTATTAGCCTCCACCCAACTTTGAGGCCTAGCCATGAGGACATGGGCACGAATCTCATCCTTGAGGCCACTGATAAAACGTTCTCAGAAAAAAGCATCAGACCTGCCCTATGTATGAAAATCCAGTCGCTCAAAAGAAGATATAAAGTATTCCACTATTCCAGATTGTTTCAACTTTGTCAAACGACCTAAATGGTTGGTGTCAGTGTCAAAGTGTTCATAAATATCTTCCACAAACTGTGTCCAAGCAATATACCCTTGACGGGAAGTTTTTCTCCATTGCCACCATTTCCAATGTTATTGATCTATATGGAGAACACCATACCGAAGTTTGGTCAAATCATTTGTAATTTAGTACAAAGAGAAATAATGTTCCATTTGAGTTACCCAACCAGCGGAATCTGAGCCATCAAATTTGGTCACATCTACCCGTGGAAGGCGTAGGTCACGCTAAAAGTGATGGGGCTGAAAATTATGGGAATGAGAGGAAGTTTCAACTTCGGTATGCAAAGGTGGGTCAGATAAAGGGGGTTATGCATGGATATGCAGCTTGGTGCAGATCATTGAAACAAAAAATTCAAGCTGGGTAGTCATGTCTTGTTTGAGGTCTTCTTTGAGTTCGATGATTGATGCGGCGATGGAGGAGTGCATGTTTTGATTGATGGTGGAAATATTGGCACTAAGATGTCTCACTTCTTGTTGGGTCTCTGTGAAATTAGATTGCAAGTTATTGAAGTGAGATTCCAAGTCTTAGCTACGGGTATGGGCCATGATGACGAGGGAACCGAAAATGGGAGGGCGGGGTCAATTTAAAAAAAAAAAAATGATAGGTATGAATGTGATAATGGTGAAGAGATAAATCCAATGGAATAGGTCTCAAATAATGGTGCAAAAATTTCCAGACTCATTTTTTTAATTTGTTTTTTCACCTGCCGAGTTATACTCTGGTCTGAAGAATATTGTAGTGATGAAATTCCTAAATGATTAACCAGGAAGAAATGTGTAGTGATTTGGCAACTCGAACATAGTTGCATGGCAATAGATCTTGTTTGTTTTATGTTCTGTTTCCGTCCCCAAGGGTTAGGTATTCAAGGATTCTATAGACAAGGGTTTTACCTATGCTATATCTCTCTGATATACGTGCGGGGTCCAACAGTAGTACTTGACCCAATATCTCAGTGCACTAACTAAGGAGGCTAGACCATGCCCTTAGTCGTACTACCTGACTACCTAGGTACTAGAGAGTATCTTCCTGAGTGTTGTTCTCAGTGACACTATAGCAGTTAGGTGGTCGATCGGTTTATCTAAAGAGGGCTTCAGGAAATCTAGGCCACTCTGTATATAGGTGTTGTCTGATGCGCTACCACTCGAAGGGGTACCAACAGGGGTTACAAGGGTGGCCAACAAATGTGTGCTTAAGAACTACTTGTATTTCCTGCGTGTATGTATCCCTCAACCACGGGTTTATGTGCTTAACGACAGATCTATGTAGCTTAAATATGTTGGAATACGTCTCTACCTTGAAAAAACATTAACCGACAATTTTCTGCTAAGGATGGTGCTCTCATACCACTTGTAATATTCCAGATATAAAAATTATGCGGAACAGAAATAAAATGCTATAAATGGCAGATAAATAACAATATAACCAAAACAACACCACAATAACACTGAAATGATATCAAAATAACACTAGAAAGAGCACTTTGATTCTGAGAGAAATGTTCATGGGCCTCTTCGTGGGGGAAACCTCCAGTCAAGCAAAGCTCTATTACAATAATATCCAAGCTAGAGTTCTCATACCCTCGACTCCCATTTATACTAAATATGTCTATCAAAAGAACCATCTAGAGGCAGATCCTTCTAGAAGAAGGATCTTCTATTAGGTCTTCTTACATTCAACTTATTCTACTTTATTGCAAGGCCTTATTAATATTGACCTTTATTACATCTGAATATATTGTTCTACATACATGAGGGGTTAGGTCCCTAACATGTTAATGCAGGAGGAGAATAGGCCTTCTAGTATCTCTTTAAGATCTGTACTAAAAAATTCATTGAAATCGTCCTTAGTAAGCCCAGAATTAGAATCATGGTCTACAAATTCTACCTCTGCACTATTATTAGAGAACAACTCTCTAGTTGCATTCAAGCAATTGCACCTTGACCTTCCACAATTACCAACTTCATTATTTTTCATTCCTCCTTCTTTGTCTTCTTCTTCTATGAAACCATAGACCATATAAAAAAGGCAGACAGAATCAGGATCATGCTCGTTACCACTGTTGCCATAGTTGGTAGTCTCATGATAATTATCACCGAAAAATCTATCTCTCACCATTTCATTCAGAGGATCTGTCACATGCTTTCTCCTTGGAGCCATTACCATCTCAAAGCGATCATCATGATGATTACTATGATATGCAGGGTGAGAAAACACGATAGAGAGACATGAAGTTACAACATTAACAATCTACATGGAAGATAATGACCTTATGCAATTGCTTGTAACCAACGCCAAAGACATTTAGCATTCTGCAGGGTGAGGTGGTAGCTAGGCAGAAGATAGTGTGCAGGGCGGTGGGAGGTGGTAGATGATGTTTCTCAAAGTTGTATCCAGGTAGAAGGTGATTCTCAGAGATACTAGACATGGTGAGGAGAAGACAAACGTGAAGAGCATCAACTTCATCAACATCATTGATTAGAGCATCAACTACAATTGCATTGATCATGAACTGCAAATGAATTGACTATAGTGATATACAAAGTGTCATAGTTCGCCAACCCAAACAACTATTGAGAAATTTGTTTTTTTTTAATTATTTTTTAATGCTAACAATTCCAAAATAAAAATCACATACACTAGGGAAATAACGTCCCATCAGGGAAATTTGAATGAATGAAAAATTGGATTTATGATATTTACTAAATACTAAAGTAAATTTATTTAAAAAATATTCAAGATAATAAAAAATTCCAATGGAAACGAAGGTCAAATAAATTAAGGTAATAAGAATTTTGAAGCGAACTTAGATTAAACAAATTAAGATTTACAAATTAGCTTATAAAATGTACCAAATAATGTAATAAAATGAACAAAATGCACCAACTAATAGGAGCATTGACTACCATGTGAATGCTAGACAAATGTAGGGACTAATAAAATCAAAGGTTAGCTCTATTTTTAAGATGTTCGAGTGGTTTGGGGTTACCAACTGTGTATGTTAGATTAGTTTTCTATGTTGGAATTGGTAGAGGATTTGACTATATATGGATGGGACCTCCCAATACTGTTAAAAGAATAGTTGCCTAGATGTCAACACTGAAGATGGAACCCTGGAGGCATTTGGATAAGGAGGGATAAAACCTTTAGAGGTTAAATTCCCTTCTTATTCAAATTATGTATAATGTACTATGATAATATCAACACTAAAGATGGAACCTTGGAGGCACATGATCATAATATCCACACTCAAGATGGAACCTTGGAGGAATTTGGATAAGGAGGAGGACCTTTTGAAGATAAATTCCTTATTTACTCAAATCATGTAAAATGAAGACACTACTAAAGGAAGAGTTGTTAGGGATTTTAAAACCAATGATGGAACCCTGCAGGCTAACATGTAAGAATTTGACTCCCTGCACTTTATTTCCAGGTACTCTAGGTTAGAGAGTGGTGATCTCTTATTTTTATCCTATGTACATTGAGCTAATTTCATAATTTATTTATGTCTAATTTTATATTGAAAAGGGTACTTGAGAAAATAAATACATTGTTTTATTATACATTTAAAAATAAAATAAAATAATATTATTTGTTTTCTTTTTTTAAATAATTTCATTAATTTAATGATGATGATAATGGTGATGGTAGTTGGTGTACACTATGACCAAATTTGGTATTTTCAACCTTAAGAAAGGTAAGGAAATTGCTTGGGTTTATGTTAAAAAATATTTAAGAGAAGCCTTTGGCAAATTCTTTAGACCCATGACCTTTTAGGAATTGTCCCCATGTTTCACTACAAATCTTCTTGGAGTTTGTCTTTATTTTGGTTGACAATGTTGATTTTCATCTTTACCTTGGTCTTATACATTAGATACTTAGTCATAGTTGTGATCTTGATGGGGAAATACTCACTTCTATGAGGAGGATAGGATAGGATGTATTGACTTTGATTTTTATATTATAAGTTATAAAACACTTGTATTTTCTTTATCTTTTTCCACGATTCTCTAAATTCTTAAAATCCAAACTTCATAACCATATAATATAACTGTTATAATTTTATTTTCCACCTAATCATTAGGTCACTATAACCTAAATATAATATAATCACTAGGTCATTATCACCTAAAGATAATCTAATCAGTAGGTCATTATCCCCTAGAAACCCTTCAATTTAACCCTTAAAACCTACCAATTTTTCCTTGAGTTTCTAGCCAATTTCCCACCTAGTCTCCATTTTCCTTCACAAAGGGTGTAAAAAAAAGGGTTGGTCTCTCTTTTTGTCTTGACAAGGAGAGATCGGTCACTCCGTGTATGTGTCTAGGGAGCAGCCAATTCTAGAAGCTCACACTTATGGATTTCGTTTCAATGGATAAGACCTCCTACTGATTTCTCAGGGTTTATCTTTGAGAAGTCTTCCATCACGAGCTCAAGAATATTATCCTAGTAACTATATGGTCTTATCCCTAAAGCCCTATATAAACCAAGACATTTCCCATGGGAAATAAGGACGAAAGAGATAGCAAGGCTACTCTAGTGATTTGGATGCAAGACTTGGGCAAGGAGCTTGGAAGGAGAACATTGCATCAACTTCTCATTTGTAATTTTTAATATTGCTTCTTTGATTAATAGAATATATATTGATGTTTCCCTCTTTTCAATTGTTCATACAAGTTCATGTATTTTTTGGTAGAGAATTAGTATAATTATGTGTTATGATATACTATTAGATATGTTGTCAATCCATGCATGTTTTCTTTGATATTTGGAAGGATTTCATCTTCTTTAGTTGTTTTCATGTATGAATTAGATCTAGGCACATCCTTGCTTTATGTCTCTATTCCTATCTTAGGCGTTGGTAGAACCTAAGGGAGCTCAGTTCCTGCAGGGTGAAAAAATCCTACAAGAGATTGCCAACCATACTAGGGAAGCATAATGATAATAGATCAACATTCATTCATTGGCCCTCCTATGATGGCCAACCATATGACTTCCCTAAATGGTCCTTATATACCAGCTTCATCTACCCCACTGCAGGTCAATTATGTGGCCACCTTTCCCATGCATTCAACTCTAAATGAGAAGGAATATTTCCCTTATTTTGACTTAGATCCGGTAGTTGACATGGTGATCTATTCAATAGGGACTTTAGAGGGTTATCTCCCTACCCCTGTCGTACCCTTCGACATGTATTCCTTCCAGATCATTTTTCTTCAGTCTCGCAAAGATCTCTTGGAAGCTATGATTGAGGTTTGTCCCTTGACATGTATTCCTTCCATACTATTATCCTCTTGGAATCCATGATCATGATGACAACAATAAGAATGGTTCCCATTTCTATGTCAAGATGATTAAAAAATGAAGCAAAGGTCTGGAGATCCAACCCAACACTGAGCATAGTTCTTTTCCTATGCCAATCTCGTTAAAAAATGAAACAAAACCTTGTGAACATAGTTCTTTTCCTATGTCAAGCTCGTTAAAAAAATAAAAATCTGCCTCCCCCATTGAGTCAAGTATTCCATTACAACTCATAGTTGAATATTCATTCCATCCACCTCGATCATTTGATCATTTTTCTTCCTTCCTCTTTGGTGAACATTTTTACTGTTAGTAACTAGGGGTATATTGGGTATAGAAATTGGGTATAGGAGAAGAGTCAGTAGATGAAACGAAGCTTGGCAGTCGTGTCTCCAGCCTTTGATCATTATTCTGGAGTTAAGACGTTGGCTTCTCAAGCTGGGGGAAAAGTACCAACAACCCACCTTTGGACTTTCCATTGGGAAGTGTCAAGCATAGTTAGTTTTCTAGTTTCAATCTCGCAAAAAAATGAAACCTACCCAAGCATAGATTTACTTCGTTTCAATCTTGTGTAAAAATGAAACCAATTTTGAGCTTAGTATTTGTTCTTTCTCGTGCTCATAAATACATGAGAATAGGTTACTGAGATTAGTGTTTGTTCTTTCTCGTGCTTGTAAATACATGAGAATAAGTTATCAAGCTCATTCTTTGTTCTTTCTCATGCTCATCAATACATGAGAACAGGTTATCGAGTCTAATTTTATCTCTTTTTTGGACTCGTAAAATATATACGAAAAATGAACTCTTTAGAGTCTCATTTAAGCTCTTTTCTGACTCTCTACACATGAAAATATTGTTGAGTGAGCTTGTTTCCTTTCACACTCGTTAAAATGTTAGAAAGGGCATCTTTTGAGTGATAGTTTACCCATTTTTCGACCTCATTAGACTAATTATGAAAAATAAATACTCTATTCAAGCATGATTATAAGAGTTCTCCTAGGTATCATTTTATACTTTTCCAGACCCTGGAGACTAATTATATGGAAATTTTCATTTTGGAGTCTTCTCTATGACATTTTCAGACTCTCTAAACATGAAAAGGCCATCGATTTTACCTTATTTGGGCTCGTTAAACTTTACATCGAAGGATCCACACATGGGACTGAACCTCTCCTTCTTCATGTTCGTTAAAAATATGTTGAGGGACTCATCATTTGATGAGATATATCAAGCATCTATTATCTTCCTCCATCTCGTAAAACTAGAAAGACGTACTCATTGCTCATGGTGGGGAATTTTTAGAGGGTTTTTACGTCTTGTTATATTCATTATCTGGCAACTATTACTACTTTGAGTCACCCTTGAGCAATGTAGATGTTTTATCATCATATATAACAATCAAGTCATCCATTCTCTCTCATTGACCACCATTTCCATTGTGTGTTTCACTCCACGAATAGGTCCATGACTAGAGTTATGGTCTTCATCTGAGTTAATGTTGCCAAGTCAATTTATTTGTCGTGGATACTTGTTCAAGGGAAGTTTACCTACGTCGGCCACCTACAGTTCATTTTTTCCTCTTTCTTTCGGCCATCCCTGTGTCAGTTGTGCTCCATTATTATTATTTTCACACCATCTATCTTTACCTTTTTTGTGTTGATTGATTGGGGATACATCAAGGCCCTCCTTTGGCAGATTTCACCCCTTCGAATACAACTCATTATCCAGGATTGAAATCTAGAAACCCATCAGTACCCTACGACTTGTAGACATCAGTGGCAGGTCTCCTTGCATTTCGATAGTGGGTTTACATAATTGGCTCCCGTAGAATGAATCTACGAGTCTTTGATGCCAACTCCTTCATTCACACTTTGTATATTGTACTAGGTGTCTTCAGTTACATCATCATCATCGATGGATTCCCTCGCGTTTTTTCACAGTATACATTAATGATCGACAATCAAAGGGTTTCTACTATGCTCAAATTCAACTCATTTATTTTCATGTTGTATATTCATACCATTTGGATCAAGGATGAAGACCTTGGGATAATATCAGACTCTTGTTAGATGAAATTATTTCCCAAGTTGTGATGGATAATATTCATGAGCTCTTCACAGATTGCTCAGTCATTTAGTCATATCACTTATTTCTATGATGTGACATATGTCCACATTTGTACTTGTCATGGCTATGATTTCACTTGTGTCTTGCATGGATCCATAGTGCATACGTTTTTGGCCATGATCCAGTCATGATTGGTTCTTGATGGATCCACGGTGTATTGTTTTGTGGCCATCATCCCATCACTTGTGTCATTCATGGATCCCCAATTTATTTATGGTGGCTATGCTCTTGTATTTCTTATCGAGCATGGGTATGTCTTCCTTGGGGATCTTTTTCTACAGGACAAGTGATTCTCTTCTCCTAGATTATTTTCCCACAACTCTATGACTTGATTTATAAAGTGTTTCAGCCATTAGACACCTCTTCTGACCTCACAATTTAGGGACCATCTGTTATAATTTTATTTTTCACCTAATCATTAGGTCATTATCACCTAAAGATAACCTAATCAACAGGTCATTATCCCCTAGAAACACCTCATTTTAACCCTTGAAATCTACCACATTTTCCATGAGTTTCTAGCCAATTTCCCACATGGTATCCCTTTTCCTTCACTAAGGGTGTGACCAAAAGGGGTTTTCTCTCCTTTTGTCCTGTCAGGGAGTGACCGGTCACTCTTTCTATGTGTCTAGAGAGCGACCAAGTCTAGAAGCTCCTATTTATGGATTTGGTTTTGATGGATAAGACCTCCCACTGATTTCGCATGGTTTAGCTTCGAGAATGCTTCCATCATGAGCTTGAGAATATTATCCTAATAACTATATGTCCTTATCCCTAAAGCCCTATATAAACCAAGCCATTTCCCATGGGAAAGGAGGAGGAAAGAGCTAGCAAGGTTACTCTGGCGATTTGGTTGTAAGACTTGGGAAAGGATCTTGGAAGGAGACCATTGCATCAACTTCTCATTTGTAAGTTGTAATATTGATTCTTTGATTAATAGAAAACATATTGATGTTTCCCTCTATTCAATTTTTCATACGGTAGAGAATTAGTATAATTATGTGTTATGATATACTATTAGATCTGTTGTCAATCCATACATGTTTGCTTTGATCTTTGGGAGGATTTCATATTCTTTAGTTGTTTTCATGTATGAATCAGATCTAGGAACATCCTTAGTTTATTTCTTTATTCCTTTCTTAGGTGCTGGTAGAACCTAAGGGAGCTCAGATCCTACAGGGTGCAAAATCCTACAACAATAAGAAGATCAACTAAAGTTTCAATGAAAATAATGTTAGAAAAATTGGATCATCGAGAAATAAAATAAATCAAATGCGGAAATAAAACACAGAAGATACACAATACAATAGAGACACAGATATTCGTGGTTCACCCAGTGTGGGATACATCCACCAGAGAAATTTTTAGTTCCTTCCTTTATTATTATCTAGCAAATCAAGGGATACAACCTACAACACACCCGTTGTAACTTCCTCTTGTTTCTCTCACAGTCTCCTCTCTCAGAATACAATATTCACATTGATGCATAGCCGCAATATGTTTCCCTCATAAAAGAGGGTTTCCTTCTAGGGAAAGAAACTGTAACGTAACTTCTACCGTCAGATCTGTGACCTTATAATGAATGGCCTAGATTTACTATGAAATTACAATATACATTTACAAGGCAATTTTTCCTTTGGGGGTTTCTCCCCCGAACCCTCGCTGGGGGCCCGCTTGCCCCTAGACCCCATAGGAGGGGCAAGCCCCCCCTGCACTCCCCTGCGTGGAGGAGTGTACATTCTTCCAGGGTCTAAATTCTTCATGGGTTATAAACACGGCTGAAAACAATGGCCTCTGAATCAGGAAGATAATCAAGCTCTACAACCAACAAATAAAAACACCTTAAAAATAAACAAACTTCAATTTTCTATATATATGTTAGAAAAAAGGATCATAGAGCAATAAAATAAAATAGATGCGGAAATAAAACACAGAAGATACACAATACACTAGAGACACAAATATACATGGTTCACCCATTGTGGACTACATCCACTAGAGAAATTGTGAGTCTTTCCTTTATTATTATCCAACAAATGAAGGGATACAACCTACAACATACCCGTTATAACTTCCTCTTCTTTTCTCACAGTCTCCTCTCTCATAATACAATATTCACTCACATACATCACCACAATATAATTCACTGATACATAAAATAGGGTTGTCTTCTAGGGAAAAAAAACCTTAACATAACTTTTATCGTCATATCTACAACCTAATGATGAACAATTTAGATTGATTACGAAATTACAATATTTTACAAGGAAATTTTCCTAAAAAATTCTCTTTGGGAGCGGTGCCCCAAAACACCCTCTAGTGGGGGATCCAAAATATTGTCCCCCCCCCCAGACTCCCCTGGAAACAGGTGTGGGGGGAAAATACCCCCCCCACCCCCCGTTAGGAAATGGGATCCAAACACAGTTGAAACAAGACCTATGAATCAAGAAGATAATCATGTTGGACTATG
>SNQJ01S0020625.1:164977-178975 GCA_010110895.2 Picea sitchensis
GTGGATTGAGGTTGTAAAGGTGAGGGAGATATACCCTCATCTTCAGATAGACTGAAAATAGTCTTTTGGAGGTCCAAAATCTTTCCAATGTGGAGGTGTGCTCCAGGGGATCAAGTTTTGCTCAAAAATTCAAAGTGTTTGGAATTGCTTCAAATCTAATGGGAGTGTAGGCCTCGTCGTTATGAACCCAATGAAACTTGTTTGGGTTCAAACAGACATCGGGAGCAAGAGATATCACGTTCTATTCAAAATGACAAACATGCAAAAAAGGGGTGCTGACTATACAGTCCGTACAGTCCGTACGGACGCTGACTTGGCAGGCTGCACAACACGTGGCAGGTAGTTGTGTGGACAGTTGGAATATTACGTGGAATGTTTGCAACGAATGGGATGGTGACACGTGGCCCAATCAATGGCTACCACGTGTCACACACATGTTGGTTTAAAATTTATTCATTCAGCAGGACTCGACCCCGCGACCTCCGGGCAGGGGAAGAGCCTTGGGAAGGGTCGTCGACCGGTGTGCCACCACATGTGCCTTGTAATATAAATGGTGCATATTATATTTATGTTGAGATATATGATATGGTGGGCGCGGACCGGACCGGGGCTTAGCCCCAGCCCCCGGTCCTGCGTATATACAATGTGACCACATAACTATATGCGTGCTCTATTGTATAGCCCTTTCATTTGAACCGATGATCGCATGGTACGAGATGTGACCATGGGAACACCTATGTTATAACCGTTTGAACTTTTTCCCTTTATTTATATTCACGCGGTCGTATGGTGCTTCACATGCCCACGGGCCTTAGACGATTAAGGGCCAGCGCATAACCGTGCGACAGTTTGTACCAGTCGTGTGGTTGCACCCAGTGCTAAGTTTTTACGCTTAAATATGCATGTGAGCTAGGTTGAGCCAGCAAGGGTGTGTTTTGTAGATGCAAAGACAACACTTTTGAAAAGGGGACTTCCAGGAAGCCTATCTTCTTCAATTTTTGGCCAAACGAGGTGCCGAAAAAGCCCAGCTAGGGGTTTTTGGACATTCTAAAGCCATTGGAGCAGTCTATTTGGCATTTTGAGCATTGTAAAGCACATTTTTGAGCACTTTGAGCAAATAATACAAATGATCCATTGGAAGTTGGACGAGGAGATGTAGCCCAAGAGAGGGGTGAACTCCTTTATCATTTGTTGTGTTATGTGTTTTCTGTTCACTGTTTTTTCTACTGTTTATATGCATATTTAATGAGTAAATCCTATTAAAGTTGTGTTGTAAAGTTGATCCATTTTCATTTTAACACATAAAATTTAACTTGCAAATATTTTCAAGAATACAAGTCTTCTTCATTTTTAGATCAAAACCTTAGCATGCTTCTACTTCTATCATCCTCTTGTTCCTCCCCTTACTTATTTTAACAAATTAGAATTGGTTGAAGTAGTTGATCCAACTTATTAGTTAATCTAACTAAAGACTCAACTAACTTTAGTTGGGGGGGGGGAGTAATAATCATAATAGGGTCATAAATAAATAATAACTAGTAGGTGGGACCCCTTGTGACTCCCTTAGTTCATAACAATCATAACCATCATCACATAATCCATTAGTTAAGGAACCACACCCCTTGTGCCTCCCCTAAAAAATATTTACTTTTTCCAATTTTAGCTCATGAAATTTGAAAATATTTGAAAATAATACTGATATATCCAAAATAAAACATGTTGTCCAAAATCCATGAAGTCCACCGTCATAAAACAATAAATAACATAGAAATCAAAAACCATATTTTCCAGTCTGTGATGGAACACTTCCTTGGTTGTTGCTGTCACCTCTTGATTTTCCTGAATTTTCTTTGGGCTGGGCAGAGCTTTTAGGCTTCATCTCACTAATCACATGGGAACAATCATCCCTCAAATGCATTCATGAAGACATAGATTTGTTAGAGTCAATAGAGGGTGGGTAAGGTGCAACAATAGCTTTTCCTTTATCAAATGCATGGTGGGATTCAGTCTTCAATCTCTTGTTGGCATGGGAGGATTTCACTGGTGAGTGGTTAGGGGTAGCTTGGACAATGCGGTTCAAAGGTGGAGGAGCAGGCAAAGTCAAGTTGGGCCAGCCACGGTGTTGGGAGATTGTTGTGTGAAAAATCTCCTGCCACCCATCATTTTCAGGTTCTTCAGGATTTAAAGAGACATGAGGAGGCACAAGGATTTCGTGGGCTTGAGGGGCTTGGAAAGGAGGCATTTCAGGCCTAAGTTGGACTATTCCCTACCCAATCCAATTAAAGAATCTAGCATGAAACAATTGGCCAAGCTCTTCTGAATCAACATCAAAATGTATAGAGAACCTCGCCCTTCTTGGGCCTCAGTTCCAGTTACCACTACCTCTGTCTCCTCGGCCATGGCTTCCTCGACTGAAAAAACTCATCCTGCATATGTTAACGAATAAGAAATAGTCTTTTAAATAACCATGCATGACAACTCCTTAAAAAGACAAAAAAGATTTGGCTCAAAATGTATCAGGCTCATGCAATCCAATCCATACAAATTGTCCTAACATTAATCAATGAGTAGGGGGGATGAAACAGTGTTTTGGGATATGTGATGGGTTTGTATTGAGCGAAAATATGATATAATGAACGGGGAGAATAAATGGTCATTGCTCAATGAAAACAACAATCAACTGTAAATCAACCCAATAAACCTTACTGCAATGAACTCAAGATATTGCCACTTCATCCATTTAACACATAAACTCTCTTAGTTGTAATCAATATTAGAACAGGGAGTGAACAAAATGAATATGGGATATGTGAGGGGGTTGTAATTAGCTGAAAATGAGATAATGAGAGGGAAAAAAAACGTTCATTTTCCATGATATTAATAAATAAATCCATAACATATTTTGCAGTAAGAAAAATATGCATCAGCCAACAATTAGATGACTGAGTCATAACTGCTGTGTATATGCCTAATTTCACTGTCTATTAATATCTGACACAGTGCCATTAAAAAACAGAACTAATTCACACGATTTGTAAGAGGTTCTATTCTCTTTATTCGCACATTCTGCATTTTATAACAATCAACAACACTCATTTCCAATATGTAAGCAATAACATCCACCCATGCCATACATTTCCCCAATCCGCATCTATATTTAAAAGTAGTGTTTCCAAAATAATAATGAATTCACTATTTCTATAATCGATCCAATCAAGATCTGTAATGCTATTTGTTCCCATATATATATATATATATATATATAATAGAAAGATCAAAATAATCAAAACTTCACATGCCACGCTTGAAACGACAATTGAATATACAACCAACAACCACCATTTAGACACAGACTGTGCAGGAGTAAATTTCCAAGGCAACATAACCATACCACTATAAACAAAACAACTCAATGCGACTTTAAAGTCGAGCCAAATATCCAATGCGACTATCATCAACAGTGGTCAATTGCAATAAATAACATGCTTAAAACTCTGAGGGTATCACTGAGTATAAAAAAAAAAACTATCCATACTACACGCAGAGCGCAACACCCAACTCTACAATGCAACATTTCCACTTATCGCAACAAACACACATTCATGACAATAACTCAACATATCATGTCGAGACTGTGCTCATTAACAAGTGGTTGGTTCGTTTAAGTCACACCCTGATTCAATTAAGTCGTGCGTACTCAGGATTATTTAACCGACAACACAAGGATGTTGTGGATATGCCTTCTAAAGTTATCCAATTCGATTATCGTTCGGCCCCACAGAACCCATAGTTATCATGCCTCATGTTTCATTTGCAAAATACCATACACATATGCGACCTGTGTGAGAAAACCTAAGCATTCGTGACCAATTACAGCCATCGACCAAATCACCATAAGTGCAAAAACTAGCAACTGTACATCAACCAACAATTCGCCACTGTGGTAAAAAATATAAAATCAATCGATCGAATAAGCCGAGGTAGTTCTGTATACCCACGCATCCAATCGAAATGGGCAAAGGCCCTTTAATTAAAAACAACTGAGTTCTTTGACATCAGGTGGGTGACTGTGAACTTTAGAACTGTTGTGGCAATGTAGGTTTCACGCTATTATCACAGAGGTAGTGATGAAAACCATACCAACACTATTGTTATGCGATCAACGGGTGAGCCCTCATTCGAAGTAATAGACCACAAAAATCGGGGAAAACTTAACATGATTGATAGTCTCCCTATGAAACTCCAGTCTAGAGGGTTAAGGTTTTGCACGGTACCCTTCATAGGATGAATGGAACTAACTATAGTGAAACTTTGATGCCAAAGGTGTACGCACAAGGAGAATTATGATTCACTTGTGAACGGGAGACAGTTCCTTGACAGGGTCGAAACAGGAAGACAAGGCTATAGTTAAACCCCAGAATCATGAAGGAAACCTTCCATCCATGATTTAAACAAAACCCTTGAACCAAAACGCAGTGGCAACAAAGAACTATCACGCAGGAAGACTAACAACTTCGATGGACTTAAAATTGTTACGACAGAACCATCCATTTCCATTTAAAACCAAAATTTCACACAGTTGCAACACTCAGGACAAACATAAACCTACACAACTGAGCCAAAAATATTTCATAACCAGAGTGAAGTCAAGAATGACCAAAAGAGACATACTTGTTAATCGAAATCATTAATACGGGAGGTGGTTAAGCGGTTTCACCCTGCCAAAAATCCGAAGCACGAACACAACAACAAGATCAAACAATAGTCCAACTAGGGTGGTGGCCAATGGGAAGGGTAAAGGTGACATGCAGTAAATGCACGCCACATCCACCCATATCTCACTTACTCCACAATACACGCCAACGATCCCCCCATTACCACCATTAATCAACCAATGCATCGCGAATATCAACATATTTAAACCATAGTATAATCTGAGTTTCGTATAACAATTCAACCATTTGCATTGTTACTTTCCCAAATGCGGAACCCATGTTTATATTCCCAATATAAATCAAATAAATCGCTTGACCACTATACAATCTAAACGATCATGTATAGAATCATCACTAATAGCATGATCAACATCAACCCGAACCATTGCATAATCACCAAAAAATCGCAAAACCATTACTTCCATGAGCCACCAATGTTATTAACACATGTATATCAGCTACCAATTACATTTACCAATGCATAATCATTGCATTACCTCCTTTCCAAGATGCGTCACCAAAATTTTCACCATATGCATATATTAAAAATTTAGTTTAACGATTTTTTATAGCCATTTCCTTGTTAGCTAAGGTTTAACAATAATCAACAAATGGATGTAGTATTGCAGAATTAGGTTCCTTTGCACTCGTTGTAATATTTTTCCTTCTTCAAAACTGCCCTTTATGTGACTTTACTAACATGTTTTTTGTGTAGGTGCGAGAAGGCCAAATACCATATATGAATAACAAGATATAGTATCATGAAGGGACAACATCTCAAAGCTTAACTCATATCAATGTAAACCACATTAACATCAACCATGTAAATTTTTGTAGCACATCATCATAACATAAAAAATGAACAGATCTACAACTAAATAATTCAAGGGGGTCCCACCTACTAGTATTATTTAGTTTTATAATAATAGGCTTTAGCAACACTTTGCGAGCAAAACTAGTTGACGTTTTCAATTGTCAACACACCACATGCAAGAAATGCGTCACAAAAATTTTCACCATATGCATATATTAAAATGTAATTAAACAATATTTCAAGTCATTTCTTTTAGCTAAAGGTTTACCAATAATCAACAAATGGATGGGTATGCACTAGGTTCCTATATTCTCAATAATATTTTCCTTCAACAACCGCCCTTTATGACTTTTACTAACATGTTTGTTGTGCAGGTGCGAGGAGGCCAAATACCATATATGAATAACAAGATATAGTATCATGAAGGGACAACATCTCAAAGCTTAACTCATATCAATGTAAAACTACACAATATCAACCAAGTAAAATTTTGTAGCACATCATCATAACATAAAATGAACAGATCTACAATTAAATAGTTCATAATCCCACCTACTAGTATTATTTAGTTTTATAATAGTAGGCTTTAGCAACAATTCAAAGTAGCAAAACTTCGTTGACGCTTTCAATTGTCAACACACCATGCAAGAAATGTTACTTAACCGCTTTCTCTCAGGCCATATAAAAAAAATATGGCCATTACACTCACCTCATTTCCCAACTCTACATAAAATTTTCCAAACATTAGCCATAGTGCGCCACACATATCTACCTAAGCCCCCTCAGGCTCTCCCTACCGAGGTTCACATTATCTATTGATTCTTATATTTCTCTTCATCGTCAGTCCTTGAGCAAATGAGGTACCATCCACAGTGTCGTGACATTCAATTTATGTCAAGTGAGAAATAACACCCCGTACATAATATCACTTCTTCATCCCCGCCCCTTGAGGACAATAACACTTAACCATTGATGGTTCCCCCTGCCATCTCCCAAGATCCCCTATATTCTCGATTTTCCACTTCGATGAAGATATGTTGGAAGAATTGACTACCCCTGATTTTGGAATGTGCTCCATCATCGAACACTTTTCCTCTCACAATATATCTTTCAATTCTCCCGATCAAGCTCATAAGCGATCAAAACCAAGGATTTTATTCCTCCGGGGCATGTTGACTAGTTCAATAACCTTTATTCTTTTCCCCCGATGCTTTTGAAGAATAAAACATGGCCAAAATCTCCTCAACAATCAAAATTGACATTTCCATTAAACTGGGCATCATAGAAGAAATGACCATTGGCATCGCATGCTCACATTGAAGAAATCATCGCTTACAAAGCTCTCTTTCAGGAATAACAAGATATTTTTTCCTAGTCATACAGATGTTCAGTCTTGATCCTTCTATAGTCAAACATCGAATCGACACATGGCCTGACATCACCCCTATTCATCAAAAGAAATGCCCCCCCCACCCATCCAAATATGGGGCTATCAAAGCTGAAATTGGATGTTATGCACAAGTGTTAATTTTCCCCATTGCGTACACTTCTTGGCTCTCCAACCCCATCGCCATTTACAAAAAATAAGGAACTATTCGCGTAGGAACCAACTTTCGTGACCTCAACCATGGTTGTCCCAAATACAACTTTCCTACCACCTTTTTCATCGACCAAATAATCGATGATTATTCCATTCATGAGGCACTATCCTTTATGGATGGGTTCTCCGGGTACAATCAAATTCAGATCCACCCAACAGATCAATACAAAACCACTTTTACAACCCCTTGGGGTACCTTTTCTTATCATGTCATTCCTTTTGGACTCAAAACTTCTGGTGCTACATTTAGATGGGCCATGACCTACATTTTTCATGATCTTGCTTGCACTATCCTCACTTATTTGAATGACCTCACCGCTCGATCCAAAAATTGAACCCAACATTTTGACGACTTATGCATTTTTTTCAATGATGTTGCCAATATAATATCTACTTGAACCCCCTCAAGTACATCTTTTTTCCATCACTATTGGGTGCCTCTTTGGGTTTATTGTCTCCCAACTCAACATCACTGTGGACCCTCTCAGGTTCCAAGCTATCACATAAATTCCACCACCTAGGACAATACGCCAACTGCAGAGCTTGCAAGGAAAAGCCAACTTTTTATGTCGCTTTGTCCCAAACTATGCCACTTGCACACATGGTTTTCTTTGCTTACTACTTCAAGATATCCCATTTCGATGGGAAGAACATTCTCCAGAGGCTTTTGATGATTTAAAATTTTCCCTATCCAATGTCCCTCTAATTAGTCCCCCAAAATATGATCGTGATTACATCCTCTACTTCTTAGCCTCTGTTGTTTCAGTCGCAAGATTCCTCCTCCCATTAGGAGATGATGGGTGTGAACATGATGAAAATATCGCATTAGCGGTTATCCTCACACTCTAAAGCATGCAGCATTACATTCTTCTTCACATGACCAAGGTCATAGAAGATTCCAATCCCATGCAATACTTGCTCAGTCGATGGCAGATTAACGACAAATTTGCCTGATGGATCGTTATCGTTCAAGAATATTATTTAGATTTCTCTACTCCCAAAAGCAAGAAATATCTTTTCCTAGCCGAACTCATTATATATTTTCCCTCAGATGCCAAAGCTTCTCAAAATAATGAGGATTTCCCTTATGAACACCTTTTCTTCACTCCCTTCGATGACCCCTAGTATGAAGACCTCCTCATCTACCTTCGTACACAAAAGTTTGTATCTCACCTCTCTCACAACGATTGTTGACACATTCACTCTCAAGCTCCCCGATACCTCCTCATTGGGGACATTCTTTACCGACGACGAGTCGATTCCATCCTTCGGCGATGTCTTACCATCGACAAAGCCAACCGAGTCTTGAATGATTTCCATAGCGACACTTGAAGTGGTCAACTCTCGGGTATGTCCACAGCACCAAAAATCATTCGAGCACTCTACTTCTGGCCCAATTTGATTCATGAACACATCCACGCTGTCAAGCGATGCAATAAATTCCATCTTTATGAAAAAAAATCACAAGCTCCACCATCTCTTCTACACCCAGTCATCACAGCCGGCCCCTTATGTAAATGGGGCATAGACTTCATGACTTGCCATCCTCCATTCATTAATGGACATAAGTACATTGTCGTGGAAGTGGATTGTTTTACCAAATGGGTCGAAGCCATGCCCACATTTAACAACATTGTTGATACAACAACACATTTTTTCTTCAACCATGTCATTACCCGGTTTAGAGTCCGACAATAATTATCTTCCGACCATGGTAAACACTTTGAGAATGATATATTTGCATAACTCTCCTCCAAATTAGGCTTCAACCATGATTTTTCCTCCCCATAATACCCTCAGTCCAACGGACAAGTTGAGGCGGTCAATAGAGTCCTCAAAACCATGCTACAATGCACCRTCAACAAACATAATACCAACTTGCATCACATGTTGTTTTCCACTTTATGGGCTTATCGCACGATAGTCAAAACTKCCACGGGTTTTACACCATTCCACCTTGTCCATGGGATTGAAGCCACCCTCCCTATCGAGTATGAAATCCCAACATTATGCACTACCATAGAGCTCTTACCTGGCACTGCTCCAATGGAGCAACACCTRCTAACCTTAAATTCRCTTGATGAARACCTTTGGTCTTCATTACAACACAATGAGGCAGCTAAAAAATAGTCCAAAGCCACCTTCAACCTCCTTGTCAACCTTCGCTCATTCAACAAAGGTGATCTCATGTTAGCCTATGATATCTCCCACGACACTCTCGTCCATGGGAAATTTGAGTCATTATGATGTAGCCCCTTCATCATCCAACATTGCCTCACTAAAGACACCTACATCTTGGCCTCCCCCAGTGGATATCCTCTCAAAGAATCTGTCAACCGGTTGTACTTGAATAATTTTTACACCTAAGCATAGCCCCCCTACCTTAGGTTTCTCTTTGTACACATTTGTAGATTTTTTAGTCTTCTTTACTTCCACCACTCCTCATTTCTGGTATATCACCCATGTTATTGAAATATGCATCATTTGTCATCCTACCACATTAGTTACACTGATGGTGCTTTGGTCGCTTGGGCCCTTTATACCTGCTCACATATACTGCTCCATTCGTGTGGCATATGCTTAGGCCCGACCACCAATAACCAAGCTGAATATGACACTGTCATTGCTCTCCTCATCGAGGCCAGTCACCGCCACATTAGTCCACTTAGAGTTCTATTAGATTCCCATCATGTCTTCTTGTAGCTCAATAATGTGTATCATGTTCATGATCATTTCCTCTTCCGCAAATAATTGCAAGTTAGACTCCTATCTCACAACTTTGATTCCATCGCATTTACACATATTTCAAGAAACCTCAATCAAGTACCAGATCACATGGCTAACCTAGGATTATCTTGACATTTATCACATTAAAAACATGATACACACAGCATCATTCATTTGTCAACAGAGAGAAATAAACATCATAAATCATAAAACACAAAAACATAAGGACACGCATGATCAATGTATCCATCATATATATCATCAATGTCATAAAATGTTTTACAAAAATATATATGAAAATCCCCATAGGATCATGAGTCCCATCATCCCTATGATTACACAAATGGGTTTCAACCACCCTCTACAAATCGAGCTCCCAAACCTGTACATACAAAACTCGGCACTCAAGGGGCCCCTAAAGCTCCCACCCTAGGTCCTATGTCAACCGGAGGTGCCCCACCAACTAGGGTTCCCTCTAGCTCCAGGAGGCATTCAATCAGTCATAGCTTCCCCCACCATTATTTCTCTACAGATCAACATCTTCCTCTCTACCGGTACCCCCACACACTATTCCACGACCTCCTCATCCTGGATGTGGGCCCATATTCCCTTAGGAACACCCTGAAGGACCTTTTTGAACCATCATCGCAGATCCTCTAGCATGACCTCAGAGTCTCCCTGTGACTCTTTGGATGGTCCTTGTTATTGGATAAATCCGTAAGTGCGGACACAAACCGATCTCCCTAGATCCACCTGGATCTAGAACAAAACACACCAGAACATGACGCTTTCCTTAAGTTTTAGATATTGAATTTACTAGTAGGAAGGAACAAGTAACATACCTTAGTATCGCTTCCTAGGGTCTTTTTTGCTCCTGCTTCACTTTGGTACTCCCGTGAGGTCAAGACCAAGACAACACAAACCAACCAAAGTGATAGCAATAGCATAAAATCAATAAAAACCTATGTATGTGATCAAGGAATCATACAATAGGTCTTGATGTCGTAAGGTCCCTTCCAACTTTCCTTCATTCCCCACACACTTCTTGCTCCAAGGATTCTGAAACCATGGATCTGATAGCTACTCACAATCTATCTTGACAAAGCAAATATCAAAGTCACTCCAACCAAGCTAATAATTCCAAGCCAACCAAAGCTAACCCAAGCTAACTTTCTCCATGAGAACTCCTATCCTTTTATAAGTTGAAGAGGATAAGGTGAGGAGGTTAGGATGAACCCACTAAATCATGAAAGCGAGTAAGATCCAAAACATTTGGATGCCACCTCACCATAGAAGTTTCTCCTTCTAGAAGATTTGAGAAAACGCTCATTTTTCCCACGTGCAGGCATTCTTGCACCCTAGCTATAGAGCAACCTGTGAACACCTCACACCCTAGCTATAGTGCAACCTGCGAGAATGGGTCATTCTCGCACCCTGCCTATATAGCAACCTGTGAACTTCCTTTTTTATAAGGTTTTTACATAGGAAAATGCAACTTCTTTTCTCAGGAAAAGTTATTCTCCCTTCTCTCTTTAGGAACTCAGGCCACTGACCCCTCTGAAGGCAAAAGATAGGTTTACATCATTAACAATCATACGGATGACGAAAATAATGTGTAATAGAGAGCCCCCCAAAGTATGAAGTTAGAACATAGTGATAGCTGAAATACTTTGTCAAGTGTGTGTAGGGAACAAGGAACAGTCGGTCGGAAACCTACCAACAAACAAGGAAATATAGTACAATAATATATCATCACTGAGGTAGGCATTCCCATACTCAGAATAAAGCATAAATGTCGACATGCAAATATCCATGTCAAGTAAGACAGGTCATGGCCACCAAACATACACTGTGGATCCATGCCAATATGACTCAAATATGAACATAGCCACCAAAAATACACTGTGGATCTATGTGTTTAAGACTCAAATTTGAACATAGCCACCAGACATACAATGTGGATCTATGCAACAGTACACTGAATATACTCCAACACAACCTGGATCTGTCAGAAAATATCCAGGGTCTTCATCTCCACCACTCTATAGTACGAATCTAACCATGTGAATACATGTGTTGAAGTTGAACATGGTAGAAACCACTTGATTACCGGTCATTAGTGTATATCGTTAACAAGTGCGATGGAAATCACCATTAATGTCAATGACTCCCAAGGTACACTAGTACAATCCAACGAATGTGAATAAATGAGTTGAAGTCGAACACTCGGCAGAATCTTCCAATCAGGGGTCAATTATGAAAACCCACTGTCGAAAGCGAGGAAACATGCCATGGAGGCATGCAAGTTCCAAGGTACCAATTAGTTTTTAAGTCTAATTCATGGATAATGAGTTGAAGTCGACAGGAAAAGACTCGTCACAGGAGGGCCTTAATGTATCCCACATCAATGACACGAAACAAGTAACAAGATTTGATGTAGATTAGAGTAAAAAGTGATTCAGGACTGACTCAGGGATGGCCGACACAATAGAAGGCTTAAAGACTGCAGAAATGGCTGACGCAATAGAAGGCTTTTTGGGTTGGACATATTTTTGAACATATTGACGACACGACAACTGTCATGGAAACACTGACTCGACAACAGGGATCACAGACCAATTTGTAATCTTATAAAGGAGTATGATCAGGAGACAAGTGAATTTTCCAACCTAGACACAAAGCGAGTGAAAGGGTGTCATGTTCAAAAGTGACTCTTTCATGGAATACAGGTTTAGACACAATTCTTTCCCAATTTTTTCCCCCACCATTTCTGGCGAGTACCTCTTTATTTTTACACAAGCTTGAGGAGGATAACATATGCTTGTAATGTAAGCTCATCCTTCGGACGAGTCCCTCGGAGTATGTTTAACGAACCCTAAGAAGGAGTGGTTCGGTCCCATATGGGCTTTCAATGTTTGTTTTATGAGTCCAAAGAAAGAAAACTCAGGGGTTTTTAATGTTTATAGAGTAAAAAAAACACTTAAAGAGAACTCTCTCAGTTCCTTTTTCGTAAATTAGTCTAATGAGACCGAAAAAGAGATAAACTATCGCTCAACAGACATTTTCTTCAAATACTTTAACGAGCGTGAAAAGAACAAGATCGCTCGGCAATCTTTTAATGTTTAGAGAGTCTAAAAAGAGCTTAAAGAGAACTCCAGGGGGTTCCTTTTTTGTATAACCTTTACGAGTCCAAAAAAGTGATAAAAGTATACTCAATTACATTCTCATTGATTTACGAGCACGAGAAAGAGCAAAGACTAAGCTCGGTAACTTATTCTCATGTATTTATGAGCATGAGAAAGAACAAAGACTAAGATCGGTAACTTATTCTCATGTATTTACGAGCATGAGAAAGAACAAATACTAAGCTCGAGATTGTTTTCATTTTTACGCAAGCTTTAAAAACTAAACAAAACTATGGTTGGACCTGGTTCCATTTTTATGCAAGCTTGAACCAGAGGAAACTATGCTTGAGGTAAGTGGTTTCACTTTTACACAATCTTGAACCATAGAAAACTATGCTTGCGACTTCCCAACGCATGGTTGGTACTTAGCCCCCAGTTTAAGAAGATAGTGGCTCTACTTCAGCATGAAGTCCAGAGGCTAGAAGTATGGCCCCTCAAGCTTCATTTCATCCAACGACAAAGGCGGAGGAAATGAAGCTTCAAATACTAGATGAAGGACTTGACCCAAACAGAGAGGGGGAAAACTATTCATTTTTTAACGAGCTTGACATAGAAACAAGAACTATGCTCATAAACTCTGTTTCATTTTTTAACGAGGTTGTCACAGAGACGAAAAAACTATCCTCATAAGTGGTTTCATTTTTTAACGAGCTTGAAATCAAAAAACCATCCTCAAAGACCTTTGTTTCATTTTTTAATGAGGTTTCCACAGAGATGCAAAAACTATCCTCGAAACCTCTGTTCTTGATCATGGATTCCTAGAGGACAATGTTCTGGAATGACACCATGTCAAGGGACAAAAATCAGTCATGGATTCCAAGAGGTCTTCACTGGAAGGAAGAAACACACTCTGGAAGGACACCATGTCGAGGGTCGCGACAGGAGTAAAGAGATCAGGCTCTAACAACCCTATCGAAGAGATCACCATGTCAACTACTGGATCTAAGTCATCAGAAG
>SNQJ01S0020626.1:0-17827 GCA_010110895.2 Picea sitchensis
ATAACCATATTTCTTCTTTAATGGACCAAGCAGCTTCTTAACCATAAAAATATGAAGAAAGGATTCAATATCAGAATAAATATATGTTCAGATTCATTATTACAACCCTCTGAAACACATGCAAACATAAGATGCAACCATATCTTCTCACAATAAAAAGAGTGAAATGATCTTGATTACTTCAGAGAAATTTAAAAGAGAATTTCATTCAAAACATAAGAAAATGTTAGGTACACTTAAAAAAATCTCATGCTCATAAACTTAGAGTTTGATAAATCATTGAAATTACACCCCAAAGTAGCTCTTTATGGAGTTTCTTAAAATATATTTAACAATACAAAGCATTTCAGTAAACCAATTGACTAATGCTCAGAAATGAAGCTTGCCAAACAAAATGACTAAATCTCCATGAATTATTTAGACAATCCTAGCTTACATTTATAAGTCATATAGATGGTTGTAAAATACCCCTATGATCTATTAAGCAGAAGCCTGGAAGAATACAAGAAAAAACACTCAAAAACTCAAACTAATGCTCAGTTCAAAAATACAAGAATAAATCCTTGAGAAATATAGTGTAGAAGAAGAATAAGCAATAAAAATGGAGATATTTGTTTGTTGATTAAAGACCTGGTTGCATACTAATGGTTGAACCTTTTCTATTGTGATCTTCTTACTGCCAACCTCTTTATGGTACTTTCTCTTGTCTTTTAAAAATCTTCTCCCAATGCTTTCTTGAATTAGTTAGGGTTTCTTGTTCTTCTAGAAGTTTCCAAATTCTTCTTCTTGAAATTAATGCTTGATTAAATGCCCATTAATGAATTTAGGTCATTGAAGTGTGTGCCTCCAAATGGGACCCATTTCTTCTTTAATAAAAGTCATTTAATAAACTTTTATTTTCAAATTTTAAAGTTGGCTCCCCTTTAAAAAAAGGGTGGAATGTATTTTAATTTTTTGATCATGATATTTGACCTTTGAACCATGGAAAACATTCTAGAATTAATATTCATCATTCCAAGTTTCCAACTAGTCCTCCTGGGTGAAATTTGGAGTTCTGGATCTCAAGTTATAACCTCGGGAATTCAAGGTTCCGAACAAATTTACTAGCAAACCAAGAAAATAGAGTTGATTGTTATTTTAATTTTTTTGAAAATTATGACCAAATTCATCCCTTAAATCATGTTCTATTGTCTTCCTCATCAAATTATCTTTCCAATGAGGTATGTTTTTCCAAAAACAAATACTCGGATCTTGAGTTATGAGCTTCAGGAGATCATTGCTCAGCAATCGTTCATCAAATTCATGGATCAATCTTGGCCCTTCATTTTATTCAACCTCTTTTAATCCCACATGCATTGTGGTAGTTGAAATGATGGTGTTTACAATGAAAAACATTCCATACTCTTCATTTGGAATAAAGAATATTATGGAGGTCGAGCCTTAGGAAAATTCATGATTAAAAAAAAAATTTGATGGCATGCTTGCCCAGTCATCGCCTAGCCAGCATCCATTTCATCGGCCAGTCAGCATCCATGTCATCACCCAATCTCACTGTGATAGGTTTCCATAGGATACCATGTGTCTCAATATAATAGGTTTACATGTCTCATAATTTGATAGGGTGGATAATATTCCATGTGTTTCAATGTGATAAGTGGAATGAAACTTAGGAAAAAGGTTAAGTATGGAAGATTGTGGGAGATGGACAAGAGGAGAGGGGGAAGTATGGTGGGTCAGTGGAGTTTCGCAGCACAGTGAGGGGATCAAATGTGGAGTGATGATGGGTGTTGTGGATTCATGGGTGTGAAAGGTATGGCGAAGAGGAAGCATAACATCCCACGGAGCATAATGGATTTCAAGAAATGACTAAGTAAAAGAATGGATCAGTTGGAAAGGTGTAGGGGGTGGAGTGGTAAGAGTCTCAAGAATCACCGCGGAGTGTGGTAATACTTCTAAAGAATCACTACACAGTGCAGCAAGAAGAATCACTGTTGAGCGCAATAATACTTAGTAAGAAATAGTTGTAAAAAATTCTAAGTATGGGTGCATAATGAGGGCAAAGGAACGTGAGGGTGTAATTTGGAGGTCACAGAAGTTTGAACTTAATATAAGAGGAATCGTGAACCCGTGAAATCATAAAATTTTCCAACTATGGAAAATGGATATAGAGAGTAGAGTGGAAGAGAGAATAATAGTTACGTATGATAAGAGAAGTGAAAAGAACATGAGACTAAGTATGAGAAAAGCGTGTTAGAGAAATGAGAGAAATGATTAAAGGGAAATGAGAGAAATGAGAAAAATAGTTAAGTGTGAAATATGGATTATGGAGGGATAAGAGAGGAAAATTGTTAAGTGTGGAGATGGATGGAGAATAATGAGACAATGAGATGCGTGAGGAATTGGAAAATGGAGAGGAAAAAGGGGAATAACACTTAGAAAAAATCTTCTTGTAATTCTTCAAAGGAAAAATTCTTCTTGCATGAGTGTCTCGAGCATATGGGCTAATATTTTGATTCTGTAAATGCGTGATGAAGCTAATACTGAGGGATATTCCATGAACTAACGATAATTAAAAATTTCCTTCTTTTGATATAATAATAAAATAAAATAAAAAAGTTATTCCAAAGAGTGGAAAATCGAGTTGACCAAATTTTCGATCAATAGTATCTTATACTAATTCAATCCCCCCCCCGCCTCAATATAAACATAATTTCAATATCTAAATCATGCTTGTGTAGAATAAATATGGGAATTGGTGACTCTATATTGATCACGGATCTCTGAACAAAATCACAGTCAGGAACCAATACCCAATTCCCTAAATTGACGACCTTGTCGACCAACTAGAGGGAGCCAACTAATTTAGTAAGATTGATCTAAAGTTTGGATACCACCAGGTCCTAATAGAATCAACTGATGTATGGAATATTGCTTTCAAGTCTAAAGAAGGTCTTTTTGAGTGGCTAGTCATTCCCTTTGTCTTGACAAATTCCCCAACGACTTTCATGAGGTTGATGGATGACATCTTGTGACCTTTCACCAATTCCTTTGTGGTTGTATATCTATATGGAATCCTCGACTTCAGAAAGAGTTGGGAAGAACACTTACAACACATTTTGTAGGTCCTACACACCCTATGGAAACACAAGCTATATGCTAACTTACACAAAGGCTCCTTCGGCATGAACACGGTCCAATATCTCAGATACATTATATATGAGCACGGTATACATATGGATCCGGCCAAGATCTAAGTCATTTGTGACTAGCCAGCCTTGAAAACACTAACCAAGCTTCAGAAATTCTTGTGCCTTGCCAACTTCTCTCGTATATTCATGTTGCAGTTCTCTCATATTTCATGGCCCCTGAGCCAGGTGACCAAGGGTGGTTGCAAAGCCCAATTTTTTTTGTCCAAACCACAATGGAAAGCAGTCTTATGATATGAAACATCATATATGCTCAACCCTAGTGCTCACCTTACTTGATCTGCAACAACCCTTTGAGAATGAGATAAAATCTTCAAACCTCATTGTTGATGCATTCTCACTCAAAACATTCATCCAATGGCCTATCATAGTGAGACACTCTCAGATGTCATTTGTAAGCACCCCACCGATGAATAAGAGGTGTATTCCATTATATAGGCATGTCGCTAATGGAAGCATTACATTCTAGGGAAGGAGAAATCCATCCATATGTATCACAAGCCTCTACATGTCATGCAAACATAAGGAAAATTACATAATTACCACCATCATAAGTGGTCCACTACTTGCAACAGGTTCACCTCAACATTACATATAAGAAAGGGACCACTAATCGCATCGTCGACTACCTCAGTCGACCTCCAGTTGCAGAACTAACCACAGTGCTTGACTCTTATGATCATGATACCTCTTAGTGGTCCCAACTCTATGACAACGATCCTCACTTCGGTACGACATACTAGATATTGGGAAATGGCACAGATGTTGCCAACTTTCATCTTCAGGATGGACTGTTATGCCATCTAGTTCATCTTTGTGTTCCTTCAAGCGAGCATGCGAAGATGATTTGCGAAGCCCACTATAGTCATGTGGTAGGAAACTTTGGCATGGAAAATACAGTGGAAGTACTAAAGAAGTATTTCTATTGGTCGAATCTTCAAAAGGATGTCAGTAAGTATATCATATCCTACACTTCTTTCTCCATCGCCAAGCCAGACATTAAAAAAAAAGGATTGTACACCCCTCTGCCTAATATCAATAGGCCTTGGGAATCCATCTCAATGGACTAAATGTTAGGTCACGCCTCAACCAAGCATGGAAATGACTGTGTATTTGTGGTTGTTGATCAATTCTCTAAGATAGTCATTCTGACAGCTTACAAGAAGAGTATCAAAGTCGAGGTCACTACCAATATCTTCTTCGATTGAGTGTGGTTACACTTTGGACTACCATAGACCATCATATCAGATCAGGACAGTAGGTTCTTGAGTACATTTTGGTTTATCCTTTGGTCACTGTTGGACACCAAGCTCACCAAATCCACTACCTTCCACCCCCAAACTAATGGAAAGACAGAGGTCGTCAATAGGATTATCATGCATATATTGTGCATGTACAACTCCAAGCATCCATGCACATGGGATGAGAGCCTTCCTTTTGTTCAACACAACTAAAAAAATCCCTCCATAGCTCAACCAACCACAACCCTTTTCAAGTGGGCCTAGGATTTTAGCCACTGGGCCCCATTGATATAGCATTTCTCCTTGCATCCACACAGGAAGAATATTCTCATGCTCAATATGAGGCCGAAAAAGCCACCAAATTCATTAAATGGATCCATCACATACACCAATAGGTCCATGATATTTTTTAGAAAGCCAACTCTAAGTACAAGCAATGTCGTGATCAACACCGAGTTCAACACAAGTTTCAGGTGGGAGACAAGGTTTGGTTTCATTTGTAGAAAGAACACCTTACAATACCACATTAGAAGTTGTGTCCACTTCACTATGTTTCTTACACCACCACCAAGGCTATGGGAGACAATGATTTTGAGTTAAGTATTCCCCCCTTCCTTGGCTTGCACCCAGTATTCAATGTGGGCCTCCTTCGGCCATATTTTCCACCACTATTGGACACATCAAAAGTGGTAGAGTAGTTGAAAACTATAGAGCTCAACCCTGACTGTATGGAATATGAACCCATTGATCGGATCATGGACACACAAGTTAAGGGCACTCGCCAACATAATATCCAACTCTATCAAGTTGTCAAAGCAAGGCAACCACTGCACCAAGGCAAGTGTCTAACTAAGAATCAAGTTCAACGAAAGTTTCCCCATTTGATGGAAGAACTCAACACAATGGAGACCATTTCTTCCTAATGGGGGAGTACCGATCCAGGTGGATATCAATGGCCATCCACCTTTTCCACTGCCTCAAAGTATAGTTTCAATCTCGGTAGTTTTTCTACAGTTGTTTTGGGTCCTAAACTTTCAGGGTCATTTTGAGGCCCTAAATGACGTTGTTTGGTCTAAAGGTGCCTAAAATATAGTTATAGGAATGTATCAGGTCATTTGTAATGTGTACTCCTTTGCTATACCTTTCCAATGGGATACCAAGTGCCCCAAACGAAGATCATATGAAGAAGTAACGCCCCCAAGAAGTTGGTGTATCAACTAACCACATCAGGGCCCACAAACCTTTTCATGTTTCATCTTATGGGGTTAGGGTTTTGGATGTTTAGAGTTTTATCATTGATGTTTTATGTTAAAATTCCTTTTTGTCCTCATTGTAATTATCTTCTTGTGAATGTGCGTGGCTATCACATCTCTTCTCAAAGATAACCTACCACCATTCTAGTGAGTTGATTTCAATTTGTATTTTTACAGTTCTTGCATATTTTGTTCATTAATAGAAACTAAGTATTATTGTATCTTTGTGTTTCTATCATGTTTGTATGTTTTATTTCATCCCCTCATAAATCTAGATCATGCAAGGCCTTATGAGCCCAATATGCAAAGATGGAATGATTAATGGCCACTTGAGGGAGATTTAATGATGAGCATGTTGGGATAGGATTTATTTGATTTATGGGATGAGGAGATTGTAGTCATTGAATACTACCCCTAATCAGGTACCAACTTCAAGCATGAACTAGAGATTATTCTCCCTCGTGGAGCCGAGTGGGGAGACATTGGTAAGAAAAAAGATTATGTTTTTTATAATTTTATAATTTATAATTTTTTTGTAATTTTCAATATATATATATATATATACAATCTTTTTTGCATGACACAGATGTAGGACCAGTTCTTCTATCTGGAATGGCCTTGAACCACCATAGGGCTAGGGATGAGAAACTACCATTGGAGGGAGAGGGATATGAGGATGCAATGGAGAACATCTACGAGGTATGGAGGAACCTCAAGGGGATCACCATGGGTGTGCCAATCATGAGGTTCGAGGCGAACATAGTTACCAACTTAACGATAACTCTACAAAGTTCTCATTTTTTTACAGGTGTCATTTAGTGGTAATTTTTACCTATGTTTCGAAAAGTGATGCTACTGGTAGCACCCCCCTTTTTTTAGGCATGTTTTTTGTATTTTAAATCTTATTATCTATAACGTATCGACATTTTTTTAAATACTTATTTTTTCTACTAGTTTCATTTTTTTTCTAAATCGCTTATTTTATTTTTATTTTTAATGGTGTTTTTAATTATTTTTCCAGTTTTTCTCATTTTCATAAGATAAAAATACAAAATTTGTCATTTTTAATGATGCTAAAAATGTTATATATCATTTAATTTTTTGAAATTAATATTTTTCATATAATTATGTCTCATTAATTTATTTATGGTTCCATATTTTTTAAATATAGTTTAAAATATTGTTTTTAACATTTTTTTTACCTTTACTTCAATACATAACAAACAATTGTAGTTGAATAACATTATTTTTAAACATTTAGCAAAAAAATATACATTTCAAAGTCATATATAATAATAATAAAAACATATACATTTTGGAAGCTTTTGGCTTAAAATAACATGTCAAATAAATAACTTCTATGGGCACAATTGAACAAAAAGAAGAAAAAAAAAATTAATATTATTTTTTAATATTTTTATAGATATGAAGTAAAAAAATGAAAATATTTAATGTTATTTTCCCTAACTTAATGATTCACACAAAAATAAAAGTTAAAAAAAAAACATAATAAAAAGATTTATCATAAAACAACAATATATGGGTATTTATTCTTATTTTAAAATCTCAAAGTCAAAACATTAGAACTATAACTCATATAAAATTTGCAAAATTGAGCATAGTTTTCAAGGACATCTTAAAACTAATCAACAATATCATATATGTCAAATTAATCATTGTCAAGAGGTGCATTATATTTTTCTTGGACGTCATTCTATGCTTCCATTGGGTCATTTTGCTCTTCCATTGGGCCTTTGATATCCACAAGTTGTCCAAAGTGATCATTTACAAACAATCCTTTCAATGGTGGTTGAGGTTACTTTGACATTTTTTCCACCTTTGATTCATTAAAGTCTCCTCTCTTCAAATAAACTTCTTGCATTTCATCTAGAAGAGATTTAATAGCATTAATTCTTTGCTAAATCAAATTGCATTGTAGTGTGTAACTTTCAATGGCTATACAATTTCTTTCTTTTTGTAAGCAACATGCTAGTGTTGTCCCTAATCACCAAATACAAAAGAAATAATTATCACCAAATAAAAAAGAAATATTTTTTTTTTAAGTAAAAAAGAGCAGAGCCTGTTGTATTAACTTTCCAAAAAAAGGTTAAACCATAAACACCATGTCTGCCAACTGTCTCGCTGTGTAAGCGGAAACCGAGACAGTTGGCTATCTATGTAATCTATGAGGGATATAGATTGGTTTCCATTTGTCTTGCCCAAAGGAAACCAAGACAACTAGCAGCCATTAGTCTGATAAAAAGCTTTGAGCCTTATAGTTACAAAATAATGGCGTTTACCCATGCCTAGTATGAGGAAAACAGAGAAAAAGACTAAAACTATTAACTGTGACATTTTACCCGATCACCTCACCTTCATCCATGTCGCCCTCGCCATCCTCGGTGGTTGTCAACACAAAGGCCTGTGCACACGTCGGGCAACGTTGTCCTGGAGGTGTATTGGAGTAGGCCTCATAGAGAAGGTCTACTCGTTGGCTTACTAGACTGGTGCGGTGGATTAGGTTCTCCACCAATCTCCGTAGTTCAAATATTAACTTCAGGTGGTTCGGGTGGAGGAGTGGCAGGTGTCCAGGCCCTTCCTCTTGCATGACAGACAGAGGACGTGGCATAGGAGTGGTGCCACCCTCCCTATCCAAACTAGCCCCTGACGCCTCACCTTCCATACCAATTTCCTCGGCCTCGGTTGCATTGTTTCATTCCAGGGCTTCTGTTGGAGGGATCTCGACTGCTTCTTCGGTCAGTTCTGTATCCATCTCTGCCAGAATTTCTTCTATGATATAGCAGGGGTGAATCGTCCAATTGGACTTCTCCCGTGTTGGAGCTGTGATGTTCCTTGACGGCCCACTGGGTATTTTCCCCGGGAAAACATGTCAGCGGGTTCCAAGTGTCTGGGACTGTGAAAAGCAGGTGTGCTGGGGGGACTTGAATGGGTTCATCCGGGATAATTTCTTCAATATAGGCCATGGGAGGCAGCTCAGGTCTTCTGTGTTTTCGAATAAGTTGTCTCCTTGCCATGGACAGTGCCTGCTTGAAGTTTTGTTGTCTCTTTCTATGCACAACCGAATCATACCACGCAGCCCCCCTGCGGGGCTTGCCTCATTCCCTTGGCATTTGGAGGTGCCAAGCAATGGCTCTGGCGATAGTTAGACCATTCCAGCCGCCCCAGAGCTCAAGGATGCTCCATTGCTACAGCTTCAGCTCCAAATGAGCCTCTTCCTCTCCAAAATCGAGTAAATTCATGAGGAGTAAAGTGAATAGACCCGCCATTAAGGCAGTCCGCTGAGTGCTTCGTGGTTCTGTTCCCATCACTCGTGTGAGAAGTCTTGGCTCATCAGCTTGGCTGAACCAGCTTGCCCCCATCCTTAATGGCGAGGGGATGGGGGCAGATGGCCTATATTTAAGGCCTGGCCAAGAGCTATACCACATGGCCCCTCTGTGCTAGGTGGCACCCCATCCGGGGTAATAAAAATAAATAATTAAGTTATGTAAAAAAACATAAATTAAAAATAATAAAGATTGAAGTTTGATTTAATATATATTATATCATAAATCTTACATGAACTCGAGAACAAATTTAAAACCCAATCTCCTTCATTTGAAGATGTATCTATAAGATAGTTAATTAGTATAAATATTAACAATCTCTTTTTTCAAATCATTTTCCTCATATGTTAGTTTTCTATCCACAACATTGTAAACCCAAAATTGACTATGTTTCCCTCCATCCTTTTCATTGATAAGAATAGAATCATAAGTATCATAGTTTTCCTACCATGTAAAATGTATGCTCTCAATATCACATGCAATTGGATCATTATTTGATCTATGAATATTAGGTTTTTTCTTGTAACATAAATAATTAAAAATTCAATTATCTTATGAATTAATAAAATTGATTTCTAATTTTAATCGATAAACATACACTTTAAATATCTTAGCAATAAAGTTGCATTCTTGACTTTTCTTGGCCCTTGAAGCTTGATAGTACTAATCTTGATTGTGTGTGTAAATGAAAAACCAAAAATATCCAAAATGGTGATGTTGTAACTTCTATATATCCCATAACCACTTTATTGAAATTTTGATAAGTATGAGGCTCACTATCATATCCAATATTTCGGATATTGTAACCATGAGGGATATCCGCAATAACTAGGGAGCAGTTCTTTTTAGGAACAAGATTTTAAAAAAAATAAAAATCACCTAATATTACTTGATATTGGACAATGTCGAGCCCATTCCAAATGTAGTGATCAAGGGTGTCATCAAGTTGAAAATTTTCAAGGCGTTGCCTTCTTTCTCTTTCAAACTTGACTCTTTGAATATAACTTTTGAAGGTTTCTGGTACTCCATATGTATTCCTTTTTGGCATCTTTAATGAAAAAAACAAACATATATTTATATATCTATAAGTAATAAAATTAAAATTAATAAACCTATGAATGTGTAATGTCCCCCACCTCTTGAGGAAGAGGTTTGGAAGACTTAGTGGTCTAGGTGTCCCCACTAGGCCATAGTCTCACACTGAGGGGAAAGGTCAACTAAACTAAGGTTATATTCTTAAGTTGACTTGATAAAAAGGTGAAAAAGGAGTTAAAATATAACTCAACAAAGAAATAGAAGAGTTGGAGTTGGAGTTAGGGTTAACTCTAGGAGTTAAGTTAACTAAACAGGAAAATAGAAGGAAAAGTATAAAGAGAAGGCTAGGGCGCACTTTTTGGGCATTTTGGATTTTGGTAATTGTTTCTTATTTCCCTTGAGCATACAGTTTGAGGGTTTTGTTGTCACAAACCCTTGTGAGAAACTCAGTGGTGAAATACCCACTCACCTTGTTCCAAGCTTGGTCTCGGGTATGAAATACTCCACCCACACCATTCTACACTCATCACAAATCCACATATCGATTTAGGAAGCAAGCAGGGCCATATTATTCAAGAATTTCTAGTAGGGGCGCACCATCATTTGAAGAAGAGATCGATCCAGCCAAACAAGAGAGCTTGGGGGTATTCCGGCACTTGGGTTTTACTTGCAGGTTCTCAACTATCATTTTGGAGGTTTTCTTGAAGAGTTATCACCATCATATCTTCAGCTACAGATTGGGATGGCTTTGAGGCAAGGAGGACATCCTGTGATTTGGTATTTCTCAGATCTAGGGAGCTCTACCTAGAATCTGGACTTGAGACTTCTCCTACAGGGTTTCCATAGCTCGATCTATCATTATGGAGAGTTTCAGAGGTTTTGGAGGTGCCCTTTATTCAAAATGATTTATTGAGTTATCCAGGGTTTCAGGAGAGTGCAGACTGCATTAGGGTTTCAGCCATTGACGGAGGAGGATCGAGTATTTCAGCTTCAGACTTTCGGGAGGGGTTTCCTTGGCCCCAATCTACATCTTGATAAAGTTTGGCATGATTTGAGTACCTTCTTCAGCCAGACCGAAATATTGGTCCCTTTCAGCTAGCAGGACATACCAGCAGTCAAGAAGGGTTGAGTGTTCACCTATTGTTGGCACTTTGGGTCTTCAAATTATATTCAACCTTTGGAGGCATATTTTGTATTAGTGGGAGCATTTTGTAGCAGCTCATATCTATTATCTATTGCAGCCATCTGAGGACTATTCCAGATCTTCTCTCTATATTGTATCTGGTTCATGCTTTCATAATAAAGGTCAGATCTATGCTTGTGTTTTCCATATCTGAGTATTCTTGTGATGTTGCATGTGTTGAGTAGATCTTTTATGAACACCTTTTAAATAACTGGAACAAACCCAAAGGCCGAAACAACAATAGCAACCTGCACAATAGATAATCAACAAACACAACAGTGGTAGTTAGTGGTTTCAAGAAAAAAATTGGCTTGGGATCATTACAGTGGTATCAGAGCTCTGATCCTCTCAACCTGTGAGGTTTGGCACATGCATCGGTACAGTGGTATATACATGGGCAAAAAGAAGAAACTGGAAAGTGAAACGGAGGCCGAAATGGAGGGGTCAGGTGAGGAAGAACCCCAGGGCTTGGCTTACTTGGAAAAAGAATTCAATAAATACATAAACCAAACAGAAATTAAATTGGTCATTCAACTACAAGAGAACTATGACATAACCCGCAGAGGACAAGCCGAAATTACTGAGACTTTGAAAAAGGTAGATGATAACCTAAGGAAGGTGGACGAGAACCAGACTAGGATAGTCGATCTATTACTGTAGATAACTCATAAGGGGAAATGACCAAAGATATATGGAAACAGAGAGACTAGTGGTTCATAGGGGGGAAACAGGTACAACCCAGAGAAGGCTCCCAGGTATAATCCTGAGCAAATTTCCTATCATTAGTCAGAAGGGAGCCATGGAGGGGGCACCCCACATGGACAAATGGGTAGCAGGTCTACTCCTAGACCATACTTACCGACGTTCACAGATGGACAGTCACAGCAGGAACAAGTGGATGATTTTCTTGAGAAGATGGTCCAGTGTACCAGGGAATACCATGAGATAGACTTGGGAATTCAGAGACAAATGTCCCTGGATCAATACTGCCAGCTTAAGTTCAGAAATAAACCTAAGCCGAATCACAGAAGCAATTATGAGCTGGAACGAAGGATGGGGAAGATAGAAATCCCATACTTTGATGGTACGGCCAAGATGACAGCGCAGGCATGGGTACAGAAGTTGGATACTTATCTACAGCTCAACCCCATGAGAGAGATGGAAGCCATCAAGTTTTCCACCATGCACTTGGATGGAAAAGCTCATGATTGGTGGTACCATGGATTGATCACCCTAGTCCACAATCAGATCATGGCATACACAGACTTCACTCAGAGTCTTATTGACCATTTCAATCAGGGGGATCCGAAGATGCCTTTCAGGGAGCTAACACATCTTAGACAAATAGGTACACCAAAGGTATACATTGAAGAATTTCAGAGACTAGCAATCATGGTGCAAGACATCTCACCAACCAAACTTATGATGTTGTTTACTAAGGGGTTGATGGAACCCTTGAGGGGTTGGGTAAAGGCTTTCAAGCGCACCAATCTATAGGATGCTATTTGGAGGACGAGGTACCTAGGGCCGACTTCCAAACCAAAACTTACCCCTAGAACACCTCTTAACATCGGAGGAAGAGACCAGAGACCTCCTATGAACCCAGGAGGACGTGACCCAAGGGGGTTTGACAGGGGTCATGGCAGAATAGATGACAACACCAAGAGGGAACTGAGGAAGAAGCAACTCTGCTTCACATGCAAGGAACCATGGAACCCATCACACAAGTGCATGGGACATGGCCAAGTACACTACATAGAGGTTACTTCAGACAATGAAGGGGAGGAAGATTATGGTCAAATACAGAATATAGAGGTCGAAACCACAGAGGCAGCAGAAGAGGAGATTCCATAACAGGACAGTACAAATGAGGAGAAGGCCACCTTGGCATCTATCAGCGGGGTGCCCAAATTCAACACCTTCAGGATGAGAGGGGTCTTGCAGGGGTAGAGAGTGTTCGTATTGATTGATGGGGGAGTCGCTCACAACTTCATCGATGCAACATTGTTGAATAGGAGACATATACCCACAGACGAGTTTGAAGGGTTCAAGGTAAAAGTAGCAGGTGGTAGTACTATGCCCTATGACAGATACATTCCAAGTATGAAGCTCACCTTGGGAAGGCATGAGCTAGTTCAGGACATCTATGTGATGGACCTTCCAGACACTAACATCATCCTAGGGGTATAGTGGCTCAGCACATTAGGGCCTATCACCACCAATTACAAGACCATGGAGATGTCCTTTGTAGAGGAAGGAGGATGAAAGGTCGTGCTAGGGTGGTTATGGCCAAGAGGATGGAAGCCATCTCCAGGAGAGAGGAAATTGTGTATGCAGCGAAATGTAGGATTTTGGCACGTGTGGATGAGAAGGGTAAAGTTCACTACACCAGAGATCAAAGAGATCCTTGACAGGAACCATAAGGTGTTCGAGTCGATTCCTCCAAGTGTGCCACCAGACAGGGGGTTTGAGCACATCATTGAACTAGAAGTAGGGGCTAAACTAATTATCACCACACCCTATAGACATCCAAAGAAGTATAAATATGAGATAGAGAAGGTCATCAGGGAGTTTCTAGACATGGGACACATTAGGCCAAGCTCTATCCTTTTTTCTTCTTCAATAGTCTTGGTCAAGAAGAAGGATGGGATGATGAGGATGTGCATTGACTTTTGGGCCTTGAATAAAAAGACGATCAAAAATAGGTATCCTATACCCAGGATTGATGAGATGCATGGAGATGTCTACTTCACAAAAATTGACCTTCATTCTAGCTACCATCAAATCAAGAAGAGGGAGAAGGATATCTCAAAAACAAATTTCAGGCGTCACTGCGGCCATTATGAGTTCTTGGTAATTCCCTTTGGGCTAACCAATGCCCCAGCCACTTTTCAGTCTTCCATGAACCATGTGTTCAACAAACAACTGAGGAAACACTTGCTAGTATTCTTTGATGACTTTCTCATTTATAGCAAGACATGGGAGGACCACCTTCGACATGTGGACCAAATATTGTCGATCATGGAGGAACAGTCACTAAATGCTAAGGAATCCAAGTGTGAGTTTGGGATGACAAAGGTGCTCTACTTGGGACACATCATAGGAGCAAAAGGGGTACAAGTACATCAATAAAAAATAACAGTCATTAGGGAGTGGCCTACTTCAAAGACACTCATAGAGTTAAGGGGATTCCTAGGCATATGCACATACTATAGAAAATTTGTCAAGGGGTTTTCTTAACTGTGTGCACCCTTGACCGATCTGACCAAAAGGGGGGCCTTCAAATGGAGTGAAGAAGCTCAAGCCACGATGGAGAAAATGAAAGAGGTAATGAGCACCTACCCAGTTCTAGCCCTTCCAGATTTCGACCTACCTTTCACCTTGGAGTGTGATGCCTCAGGGGAATGTATAGGGGCCGTATTGATGTAGAATAGGCACCCTCTTTCCTATGAAATCTGGAAACTCAAGGGCCCTGAACTGCTTTACAGCATTTATGACAAAGAAATGTTGGCTATCATGCATGCACTAGCCAAATTTCGGCAATATTTGGTAGGTGCACAATTTGTGATCAAATCAGACCATAAAAATCTTAAATACCTATTGGAGAAAAATGATTTGAATGAAAGGCAGCAAAAATGGGTAAGCAAAATACATGCCTACGACTTTGACATTGAATTCATCAAAGGGAAGAACAACACGGTAACGGATGCATTATCTAGGAGGCCATCCATTTTTTCCATGTCAGGTATGTCAGTTGACTGGAAGGATCACTTGATGGTGGAATATGCAAAAGATCAGTTCTCTTGTCAGTTATTGGATGGACAGATACAGGATGATAACTTCAGAGTCGTGAAGGACGTCATTTATTACAAAAGTCGAATTTTCTTGGTTCCTGGATCGGCTTTCAAAGCCAAGATATTGCATGCTTGTCATAACTCACCAGTGGCAGGACACCAGGGGATTAGTAAGATGTACATACAATTGAGAGAGAGGTTCTCATGGAAGGGCCTCAAGGAAGACGTGATTAATCATGTCAAAGAATGCACTACATGTCAAGAGAACAAGGATGAGCACACTCACCCTACAGGACTGTTGCAACCCTTGCCCATTCCAGAGCACAAGTGGGAAAGCATATCCATGTATTTCATCACCGGCTTGCCCAGAGCACAGGGGAAGGACTGCATTTTTGTAGTAGTGGACAAGTTGACGAAGTTTGCACACTTCTTTTCCATAGCCACAGACTTCAGTGCAACACAGGTGGTCGAACTATTTTTCAGAGAGGTATTTAGATTGCACAGCCTACCAAAGACCATTATCAGTGACAGGGATAGCAAGTTCATGAGTACATTTTGGCAGGAGTTTTTCAGATTATTAGGCACAACATTGACCCCTAGCACCATCTATCACCCTTAGACAGACAGCCAGACTGAAATAGTCAACAAATGGGTGGAAGTCTACCTCAGAAATTATATAGCCGGACAACAGAAAGAATGGGTCAGATGGTTGCACTTGTGAGAATACTTCTACAACACCACCCATCATGTATCCATAGGTGATCTAAAAATAGGGAGCTGACTTGTTATGCTATGCAAGCACCCTCTATTCCATTAAAATAAACTTTAGTACCTTGCTCAATGTCATAGTTGTGCAAGAGAAAGTTTGTGTCAAGTTTATGTATCTTTTATGTGTTTATGTGTGAGGTATTTAAAAAGTTAAATGTGTTGTTTACATAAATACAACAGAAAAATTAACTTGCAACAAATAATAACCAGCAAACTCTCACAACAAGAACAACATGATAAAGGAGTTCACCCCCAACTGGGCTACATCTCCATGAGCCTCCATCAATGAACTAGGCTCTCTGGGATTAGTTTGTCAAAGATTCTTTTACAAGCTTCTGCTCAACTCCAATGGATTTACTAACTGTACCATTGGGTTCAAAATACATAAAAACCCCAAAAATGACTAATAGAACTCTGAAAACGGATCATGGCTCATCCGAGCATGACCTCTTCTTCATGTGGCCTTGAGCTTCCCTAAGCTTCCTTGTGGCAAAAACACTTGTAAAAGTCCTCAAATTCCTCTAAAACCTCTCCCAATGTGTTTAGATCATAACAATTAGCCAAAAAGGACTATTCAGTCACAGAAAATAGACTTGGGCTCATCTAAGCATGACCTCCATCAATGGGGGTCCTAAGCTCCCTAGAGCTCTCTGAAACTTAAATGGTGAAAAATATGCAAAAGAAGTCTTCAAATTCCTTTGAAAACAGTGTCAATGGATTCAGAACATCCAAAAACCCCTAGCTAGGCTTTTTCGGCACCTCATTTGGCCAAAAAATGAAGAAGTTAGGCCTCTTGCCATCTTCCTCCTTCAAGCTTGTTGTCTCTGGTTCGCCAAAATGCACCTCTATGCGTCCAACCTAGATCACGTGCTCATTTCCATGCTAAAACCTAGCACTGGGTGCATAAACAAAAAATGGGTGCAACTGTAGAACGGTTAACAGAATTAAGCCCCCTAACCGCATAGGCGTTGGGCGCATGGGTCATACGACCTCGTTTCCCACAAAAAAAGGGCTATGTTTGCAAGATTGAATGTGGTCGTGACATGTGTCCAAGTGCACAATTTAAACCGTTGAAAACTCCCACGCATTGTTTAACCACCGGTCATATGGGTGTACATCAAAACTACGGGTTGGGGCTAAGCCCCAGCTCGGCCCCCACGCCAAAATACAATATAATTCAAACTTAAATAAATTAAAACTCATATATATATTAAGAACCAATGTGTGGCGCGTCGGTTGGGTGGCCTTTGCCAAACCTTTGGATTGTGGTGAGGTCCAGGGTTCAATCCCCATGGACTCTATAATAATTTTAAACAACCAAAACATGGTGCCACGTGGCAGCCCATGCCTGGGCCACGTGCCACCAAACCATTTGCCACAATCATGCCACGTGTCAGTAGTCTATTCATCCATGTGTCCTACCATCAATGCCTGCCACATCAACTACCACCTCAGCGTATAGACATGCCACATCAACTGTACGGCCTCTGCCACGTTAGCTGTACGGACTGTACAGTCAGCAAATTTTTTTTTTTGCATGTTTGGTGAATTGAAAAGATCGCGATATCTCACTCATCCAACATCCATTTGAACCCATTCGAGTTGCATTGGGTTCATGACAACGAGGGATACGCACCCGTTTGTTTTGAGGAAATTCTGAGAACTTTGATTTTTGAGCAAAATTTTGACCCCTAGTCCAGATTCTGATCACAACTTCCCACTGAAAGGATTTTGGACCCAAAAAATCTTATGATTATCTTCCTGAGCTTCAATACTCTTCTACTTCCAAGTTCTATAAATTGATTATACTTGAAAAGTCTTTTTGACAATCACCTAGATACCTTGACATGCCTTGCACTGCAACTGGCTATGTCCCTCAACCATTGTTCTCTGGTTGTTGCTGACCCACTGTTCTCTTTGTGCTTGGAAGACTGCCAGCCTTCCCACTAAGAATCAAGTCCTCTTGTAAACTCTTTGGCGTCAAAACAATCCGCTCTACAATG
>SNQJ01S0020626.1:17837-32275 GCA_010110895.2 Picea sitchensis
GGCTTAATTCATCGTTTAGCCGTTAATTCCTCCTTATTTCTCCATCTTGTTCCCTATTTGTGCCTGACTATAGTCTACGGGAACATATAGACTACTAAGTCACTCCCTGTTGGCCTACTCTTGGGGACGGGACATCACATGGTTTAGGGCTGTCACGAGTCTAAATTTTCTGCATAAAATTGCAGACCTGTGGCTGTAGGTAGCTAGGGAAATTATCAGAAAATTTAATGGTTGGATGTTAGTTCTAGGTGGCCCAAAAAGTGTGCCCCATCTAGGAGACTTAGTGGCTAAATTTTGGAGGAAAGTTGGGAGCTGGTTAGTGAGATATTAGCACCTAGGGTTTGTAACTTTTTGCAGCCTTATGGCTGTAGAAAACAAGTTAGTACAGAAATTTGATTTGTGGGTAAAAGAGGACTCCCTAGGGAGGTAAGACTCCTCAAACAATCAAGGAAACTTTCCAAAAGAGATAGACATATAATTTGCAAAAATCATGATTCCCAAGGCAACAATTTTAGATCTCCAATGCAATGAACAAATGACTAGTGCCTTTAAATATAGGGCTAATTGAGTCAAGTAAATGAACTAGAGATGCTACCTCCTTGAGGGTGTAAACCCTCTTACTCCCCAAGGCAATTATCTCTATTTGTGGTTTAAAAATGAGGGGTGTAAATCCTATTACTTCCTCAAACAAAACCATTGCAACATCAAGTAAACTTCAAGAAATAAATGATGAATACTAGAATGGGGGTGTAAATTCTCTTACTTCCCACTTAGCTCCTATCACAATAATCCTTGACTTGAAACAAATGATAACATAAGATTAAAAACCATACCAAATCAAGAAGATGCTAAGATAATCCACCATAAAATCTAGAAACCATTCATCCAAGGCTATCACCTCACTCATCCATCAACCATTCACCAAAGATAGCCATAAACAAGTGCATAAGAGACAAATATGCCAAGTGTAGAAAAAATTTCAGATCAAGTCCTCTCACAATGGAGAGTTATGTTCTCTCAAAATGAGATCTTAGGATCTCTATTTATACAAAATGTAGCCAACATAGTTTGTCCACATAATATTAGGGAAAACACAATATTAGGGGCCAAAAAACTTAATATTTCCCCTTTTACAAAATAATATTAAACAATTCATCTAAAATTTCACTTTTGCACAAATAAAACCCTAATTTTACATGGATGTCACCCCTTTAGCGGACGTTTTGTCACTTGGGACAAGTCGTTGGTGTTGGAGAAGCAATGGTAAGCCTCCAAAGGCCACATGTCAAGCATATATGCAATATCCTCATGGTCAAGACCGCATCCTCCTCGAAACGTCCATGTGTCAATGAGTGGTAACACCACCACCGAACCCCAGCCCCCAAATATGACGTCATTCCCTAGGAGGTGACATTTTTCCTCTCCTAGGAAAATCGTTTGGAAAGTGAAGCATGGGCTAGTTCCATCCAGATGTCCTCTAGGACTCCAAAGGCAGCTCTCTCTCATCGGACATGCAGGCCTATGTTATCCATCATGTGGGTTGCTTTCCCCCATGGAAGCCCAAGCTGGGCTTGTTCTTCCAAAACTGACCGCCAACATGTACATACAAGACAAATGGATACGCCCTCCAAGGATCTCAAGTCAAAGAATCATGACGAGTGAATCAAGTCAATAAAAGAGCCATGAAATCATGTATACCAAGACTACACCATACAAACATGTGCTTAATAAACTAGACATTTTTTCAAGTTTGGTTGTGGGAGGGTTGGCATGGTACTCTTTTTTCAATGGATCAAAACCACTAAGTCTAGGGGAAACCCTATATGAGTCATGTTAATGAAGTGGAATGGATGGGGGAAGTACTCAATGGGAATGGGGTTCATGATATGAAAGGTTCCATAATATCTCATTCATGCGTGCCTTTGTGGAGGGTGTGTTGCACCTTCGTCCATAATGCATTAAGTCCAAGCCCTTCAATTGCATTTTATCTTTATTTCTTTGTATTTTATTTCAATGTAGCATAGGGTGTGTTGGATGCCACTTTCCTGGCATGGTGACCAGGTAACGACAATGTCACCCACAAGTACTTTCACATAAATGAGAAGGATAGCCCATGATGAGACCTCCTATCCCTCATCCATGCAATTGAGAGACATTACCCTGGTGTGGTGGCCAGATATAGTAATTTTATACCATTAGATACCCATGGATGTGATAGGTTGGCTCGTGATGAGACCCCCTATCCTCAACTAATCCTTTAAGCATTTTTTTATTTATTCTTTTCACGGGGTCCTTAATTTCTTGTGGATAATATTTTCACTGCTTTCTCAGGATCCCCTGGGAGAAGCATCTGGAAGGTTTATTTCATTAGGATTTTATCTTTTTCCAGCTAACTCCCCTCTAGGCCTTCAGCCCCTTCTTCCCATGAAATGAGGAATGGTACCTTCTAGGGTCAGTCTACCCCAAAATCCAAAGAGATGATGTTATGAGGGGAAAGAAGGATGGAAAATGGTAAGTATGGTCAGGAATGGCACAATGACTCATCAAAGGAAGCTCCCATAAACACCCCATCCTAAGGGTGACCATCTACTTTAGTGCCCAACTCAACCACCATCATTTAAACAAGGCAAAGGCATAGTTTCCAAAGAAAATATCTCATAATAAAAAATAACCTTTGATACACAAGCTTGAAAGCCTAAAATATTAAAATGATACCCACCATCATACCTGACTTGTACGGCATGGAGAAAGACCCAAGTGACTTGTAGTGGCAAGCTAGTGTGGATGATGACCAAGTTTTGGGTCACTGTGGTGGCTCCGAGGGTATCTGCTTATGCAAAAGGATACGGTTGGTCATGTAGTCTTTCGAAACTCTATATATGCAACCTAAGGGCCTCGAGACATAATATCCTTAATTATCCACAAAATGGGGATAACAGGAAGCAAAATTCAAAATATTTGGGATGAACTTTTCAGCAAATAAAGTTTCCAATACATCCCAACTGGTAATGATCCTAGGCGGTAGTGAAAAGAACCATTCACGAGCATCCCATGTAGATTTTGTGCAAATAATTGACATGTAACATTATCTTCAATGAGATTGAAAGAATCACATGTACTTTTGAATTTAAACAAATGTTTCTCTACATCCTCCAATTATTCCCGAAGAATGTGGAATTTTTTTCAATAGTAATGTCTGGAATTTGAAAATCTACTTCTCACATATTTAAAGGGATTCTATGCAGTCGCCTCCTTCTTTGGGTGCCTCTTCCTTTTGCTAAATCTTGTAAATCCATTGATGGTCTTGGTGAAGAAGGAAAAGGAGCATCGTGACATAAACGAGTTTCTTTGGTGGAGCCACCATGAGGATTTTCTTGAGATTTTTTAATATTTCCAATGGAGTTGTCAGGGAATTTAAGAATTCTTTCAATGGAATCACCAGAGAGTTCATCTTCTCGAATATTGGATGGTTCTTAGTTCTTAAAATATTATGATATCTTACTTTTGCTCAAAGATCCAAGAACATTATCTTTGAGGTGGCAATCTTATGGAATCTTCTTTTCAAAACTTTGAACCATGGATACCCTAGTCCCTCAATCAAATGTGAAACAAAGCCTTAGATATCTTGAAAATAAATGGTTCCCCAGTATGGCCGCCAAAAATGTTGATGTTTAGATTGGTCAATATCCAGACATAAACTCACAAGGATAAAATATCCCCTTGCATTTTTATGCAGGTGGTATTCCTCTGTTATATTCTGAAAGATATAGATTAGTGTTCTTGGATTGGGCTGTCAAATAGGAGAATGCTAGACATCAAACCCCAAGTCTTTATTTCTTTATTTTATATATGAAATGGTTCTTGATAACCATATTTCTTCTTTAATGGACCAAGCAGCTTCTTAACCATAAAAATATGAAGAAAGGATTCAATATCAGAATAAATATATGTTCAGATTCATTATTACAACCCTCTGAAACACATGCAAACATAAGATGCAACCATATCTTCTCACAATAAAAAGAGTGAAATGATCTTGATTACTTCAGAGAAATTTAAAAGAGAATTTCATTCAAAACATAAGAAAATGTTAGGTACACTTAAAAAAATCTCATGCTCATAAACTTAGAGTTTGATAAATCATTGAAATTACACCCCAAAGTAGCTCTTTATGGAGTTTCTTAAAATATATTTAACAATACAAAGCATTTCAGTAAACCAATTGACTAATGCTCAGAAATGAAGCTTGCCAAACAAAATGACTAAATCTCCATGAATTATTTAGACAATCCTAGCTTACATTTATAAGTCATATAGATGGTTGTAAAATACCCCTATGATCTATTAAGCAGAAGCCTGGAAGAATACAAGAAAAAACACTCAAAAACTCAAACTAATGCTCAGTTCAAAAATACAAGAATAAATCCTTGAGAAATATAGTGTAGAAGAAGAATAAGCAATAAAAATGGAGATATTTGTTTGTTGATTAAAGACCTGGTTGCATACTAATGGTTGAACCTTTTCTATTGTGATCTTCTTACTGCCAACCTCTTTATGGTACTTTCTCTTGTCTTTTAAAAATCTTCTCCCAATGCTTTCTTGAATTAGTTAGGGTTTCTTGTTCTTCTAGAAGTTTCCAAATTCTTCTTCTTGAAATTAATGCTTGATTAAATGCCCATTAATGAATTTAGGTCATTGAAGTGTGTGCCTCCAAATGGGACCCATTTCTTCTTTAATAAAAGTCATTTAATAAACTTTTATTTTCAAATTTTAAAGTTGGCTCCCCTTTAAAAAAAGGGTGGAATGTATTTTAATTTTTTGATCATGATATTTGACCTTTGAACCATGGAAAACATTCTAGAATTAATATTCATCATTCCAAGTTTCCAACTAGTCCTCCTGGGTGAAATTTGGAGTTCTGGATCTCAAGTTATAACCTCGGGAATTCAAGGTTCCGAACAAATTTACTAGCAAACCAAGAAAATAGAGTTGATTGTTATTTTAATTTTTTTGAAAATTATGACCAAATTCATCCCTTAAATCATGTTCTATTGTCTTCCTCATCAAATTATCTTTCCAATGAGGTATGTTTTTCCAAAAACAAATACTCGGATCTTGAGTTATGAGCTTCAGGAGATCATTGCTCAGCAATCGTTCATCAAATTCATGGATCAATCTTGGCCCTTCATTTTATTCAACCTCTTTTAATCCCACATGCATTGTGGTAGTTGAAATGATGGTGTTTACAATGAAAAACATTCCATACTCTTCATTTGGAATAAAGAATATTATGGAGGTCGAGCCTTAGGAAAATTCATGATTAAAAAAAAAATTTGATGGCATGCTTGCCCAGTCATCGCCTAGCCAGCATCCATTTCATCGGCCAGTCAGCATCCATGTCATCACCCAATCTCACTGTGATAGGTTTCCATAGGATACCATGTGTCTCAATATAATAGGTTTACATGTCTCATAATTTGATAGGGTGGATAATATTCCATGTGTTTCAATGTGATAAGTGGAATGAAACTTAGGAAAAAGGTTAAGTATGGAAGATTGTGGGAGATGGACAAGAGGAGAGGGGGAAGTATGGTGGGTCAGTGGAGTTTCGCAGCACAGTGAGGGGATCAAATGTGGAGTGATGATGGGTGTTGTGGATTCATGGGTGTGAAAGGTATGGCGAAGAGGAAGCATAACATCCCACGGAGCATAATGGATTTCAAGAAATGACTAAGTAAAAGAATGGATCAGTTGGAAAGGTGTAGGGGGTGGAGTGGTAAGAGTCTCAAGAATCACCGCGGAGTGTGGTAATACTTCTAAAGAATCACTACACAGTGCAGCAAGAAGAATCACTGTTGAGCGCAATAATACTTAGTAAGAAATAGTTGTAAAAAATTCTAAGTATGGGTGCATAATGAGGGCAAAGGAACGTGAGGGTGTAATTTGGAGGTCACAGAAGTTTGAACTTAATATAAGAGGAATCGTGAACCCGTGAAATCATAAAATTTTCCAACTATGGAAAATGGATATAGAGAGTAGAGTGGAAGAGAGAATAATAGTTACGTATGATAAGAGAAGTGAAAAGAACATGAGACTAAGTATGAGAAAAGCGTGTTAGAGAAATGAGAGAAATGATTAAAGGGAAATGAGAGAAATGAGAAAAATAGTTAAGTGTGAAATATGGATTATGGAGGGATAAGAGAGGAAAATTGTTAAGTGTGGAGATGGATGGAGAATAATGAGACAATGAGATGCGTGAGGAATTGGAAAATGGAGAGGAAAAAGGGGAATAACACTTAGAAAAAATCTTCTTGTAATTCTTCAAAGGAAAAATTCTTCTTGCATGAGTGTCTCGAGCATATGGGCTAATATTTTGATTCTGTAAATGCGTGATGAAGCTAATACTGAGGGATATTCCATGAACTAACGATAATTAAAAATTTCCTTCTTTTGATATAATAATAAAATAAAATAAAAAAGTTATTCCAAAGAGTGGAAAATCGAGTTGACCAAATTTTCGATCAATAGTATCTTATACTAATTCAATCCCCCCCCCGCCTCAATATAAACATAATTTCAATATCTAAATCATGCTTGTGTAGAATAAATATGGGAATTGGTGACTCTATATTGATCACGGATCTCTGAACAAAATCACAGTCAGGAACCAATACCCAATTCCCTAAATTGACGACCTTGTCGACCAACTAGAGGGAGCCAACTAATTTAGTAAGATTGATCTAAAGTTTGGATACCACCAGGTCCTAATAGAATCAACTGATGTATGGAATATTGCTTTCAAGTCTAAAGAAGGTCTTTTTGAGTGGCTAGTCATTCCCTTTGTCTTGACAAATTCCCCAACGACTTTCATGAGGTTGATGGATGACATCTTGTGACCTTTCACCAATTCCTTTGTGGTTGTATATCTATATGGAATCCTCGACTTCAGAAAGAGTTGGGAAGAACACTTACAACACATTTTGTAGGTCCTACACACCCTATGGAAACACAAGCTATATGCTAACTTACACAAAGGCTCCTTCGGCATGAACACGGTCCAATATCTCAGATACATTATATATGAGCACGGTATACATATGGATCCGGCCAAGATCTAAGTCATTTGTGACTAGCCAGCCTTGAAAACACTAACCAAGCTTCAGAAATTCTTGTGCCTTGCCAACTTCTCTCGTATATTCATGTTGCAGTTCTCTCATATTTCATGGCCCCTGAGCCAGGTGACCAAGGGTGGTTGCAAAGCCCAATTTTTTTTGTCCAAACCACAATGGAAAGCAGTCTTATGATATGAAACATCATATATGCTCAACCCTAGTGCTCACCTTACTTGATCTGCAACAACCCTTTGAGAATGAGATAAAATCTTCAAACCTCATTGTTGATGCATTCTCACTCAAAACATTCATCCAATGGCCTATCATAGTGAGACACTCTCAGATGTCATTTGTAAGCACCCCACCGATGAATAAGAGGTGTATTCCATTATATAGGCATGTCGCTAATGGAAGCATTACATTCTAGGGAAGGAGAAATCCATCCATATGTATCACAAGCCTCTACATGTCATGCAAACATAAGGAAAATTACATAATTACCACCATCATAAGTGGTCCACTACTTGCAACAGGTTCACCTCAACATTACATATAAGAAAGGGACCACTAATCGCATCGTCGACTACCTCAGTCGACCTCCAGTTGCAGAACTAACCACAGTGCTTGACTCTTATGATCATGATACCTCTTAGTGGTCCCAACTCTATGACAACGATCCTCACTTCGGTACGACATACTAGATATTGGGAAATGGCACAGATGTTGCCAACTTTCATCTTCAGGATGGACTGTTATGCCATCTAGTTCATCTTTGTGTTCCTTCAAGCGAGCATGCGAAGATGATTTGCGAAGCCCACTATAGTCATGTGGTAGGAAACTTTGGCATGGAAAATACAGTGGAAGTACTAAAGAAGTATTTCTATTGGTCGAATCTTCAAAAGGATGTCAGTAAGTATATCATATCCTACACTTCTTTCTCCATCGCCAAGCCAGACATTAAAAAAAAAGGATTGTACACCCCTCTGCCTAATATCAATAGGCCTTGGGAATCCATCTCAATGGACTAAATGTTAGGTCACGCCTCAACCAAGCATGGAAATGACTGTGTATTTGTGGTTGTTGATCAATTCTCTAAGATAGTCATTCTGACAGCTTACAAGAAGAGTATCAAAGTCGAGGTCACTACCAATATCTTCTTCGATTGAGTGTGGTTACACTTTGGACTACCATAGACCATCATATCAGATCAGGACAGTAGGTTCTTGAGTACATTTTGGTTTATCCTTTGGTCACTGTTGGACACCAAGCTCACCAAATCCACTACCTTCCACCCCCAAACTAATGGAAAGACAGAGGTCGTCAATAGGATTATCATGCATATATTGTGCATGTACAACTCCAAGCATCCATGCACATGGGATGAGAGCCTTCCTTTTGTTCAACACAACTAAAAAAATCCCTCCATAGCTCAACCAACCACAACCCTTTTCAAGTGGGCCTAGGATTTTAGCCACTGGGCCCCATTGATATAGCATTTCTCCTTGCATCCACACAGGAAGAATATTCTCATGCTCAATATGAGGCCGAAAAAGCCACCAAATTCATTAAATGGATCCATCACATACACCAATAGGTCCATGATATTTTTTAGAAAGCCAACTCTAAGTACAAGCAATGTCGTGATCAACACCGAGTTCAACACAAGTTTCAGGTGGGAGACAAGGTTTGGTTTCATTTGTAGAAAGAACACCTTACAATACCACATTAGAAGTTGTGTCCACTTCACTATGTTTCTTACACCACCACCAAGGCTATGGGAGACAATGATTTTGAGTTAAGTATTCCCCCCTTCCTTGGCTTGCACCCAGTATTCAATGTGGGCCTCCTTCGGCCATATTTTCCACCACTATTGGACACATCAAAAGTGGTAGAGTAGTTGAAAACTATAGAGCTCAACCCTGACTGTATGGAATATGAACCCATTGATCGGATCATGGACACACAAGTTAAGGGCACTCGCCAACATAATATCCAACTCTATCAAGTTGTCAAAGCAAGGCAACCACTGCACCAAGGCAAGTGTCTAACTAAGAATCAAGTTCAACGAAAGTTTCCCCATTTGATGGAAGAACTCAACACAATGGAGACCATTTCTTCCTAATGGGGGAGTACCGATCCAGGTGGATATCAATGGCCATCCACCTTTTCCACTGCCTCAAAGTATAGTTTCAATCTCGGTAGTTTTTCTACAGTTGTTTTGGGTCCTAAACTTTCAGGGTCATTTTGAGGCCCTAAATGACGTTGTTTGGTCTAAAGGTGCCTAAAATATAGTTATAGGAATGTATCAGGTCATTTGTAATGTGTACTCCTTTGCTATACCTTTCCAATGGGATACCAAGTGCCCCAAACGAAGATCATATGAAGAAGTAACGCCCCCAAGAAGTTGGTGTATCAACTAACCACATCAGGGCCCACAAACCTTTTCATGTTTCATCTTATGGGGTTAGGGTTTTGGATGTTTAGAGTTTTATCATTGATGTTTTATGTTAAAATTCCTTTTTGTCCTCATTGTAATTATCTTCTTGTGAATGTGCGTGGCTATCACATCTCTTCTCAAAGATAACCTACCACCATTCTAGTGAGTTGATTTCAATTTGTATTTTTACAGTTCTTGCATATTTTGTTCATTAATAGAAACTAAGTATTATTGTATCTTTGTGTTTCTATCATGTTTGTATGTTTTATTTCATCCCCTCATAAATCTAGATCATGCAAGGCCTTATGAGCCCAATATGCAAAGATGGAATGATTAATGGCCACTTGAGGGAGATTTAATGATGAGCATGTTGGGATAGGATTTATTTGATTTATGGGATGAGGAGATTGTAGTCATTGAATACTACCCCTAATCAGGTACCAACTTCAAGCATGAACTAGAGATTATTCTCCCTCGTGGAGCCGAGTGGGGAGACATTGGTAAGAAAAAAGATTATGTTTTTTATAATTTTATAATTTATAATTTTTTTGTAATTTTCAATATATATATATATATATACAATCTTTTTTGCATGACACAGATGTAGGACCAGTTCTTCTATCTGGAATGGCCTTGAACCACCATAGGGCTAGGGATGAGAAACTACCATTGGAGGGAGAGGGATATGAGGATGCAATGGAGAACATCTACGAGGTATGGAGGAACCTCAAGGGGATCACCATGGGTGTGCCAATCATGAGGTTCGAGGCGAACATAGTTACCAACTTAACGATAACTCTACAAAGTTCTCATTTTTTTACAGGTGTCATTTAGTGGTAATTTTTACCTATGTTTCGAAAAGTGATGCTACTGGTAGCACCCCCCTTTTTTTAGGCATGTTTTTTGTATTTTAAATCTTATTATCTATAACGTATCGACATTTTTTTAAATACTTATTTTTTCTACTAGTTTCATTTTTTTTCTAAATCGCTTATTTTATTTTTATTTTTAATGGTGTTTTTAATTATTTTTCCAGTTTTTCTCATTTTCATAAGATAAAAATACAAAATTTGTCATTTTTAATGATGCTAAAAATGTTATATATCATTTAATTTTTTGAAATTAATATTTTTCATATAATTATGTCTCATTAATTTATTTATGGTTCCATATTTTTTAAATATAGTTTAAAATATTGTTTTTAACATTTTNATTTGTCATTTTTAATGATGCTAAAAATGTTATATATCATTTAATTTTTTGAAATTAATATTTTTCATATAATTATGTCTCATTAATTTATTTATGGTTCCATATTTTTTAAATATAGTTTAAAATATTGTTTTTAACATTTTGTTTACCTTTACTTCAATACATAACAAACAATTGTAGTTGAATAACATTATTTTTAAACATTTAGCAAAAAAATATACATTTCAAAGCCATATATAATAAAAAAAAAACATATACATTTTGGAAGCTTTTGGCTTAAAATAACATGTCAAATAAATAACTTGTATGGGCACAATTGAACAAAAAGAAGAAAAAAAAATTAATATTATTTTTTAATATTTTTTATAGATATGAAGTAAAAAAATGAAAACATTTAATGTTATCTTCCCTAACTTAATGATTCACACAAAAATAAAAGTTAAAAAATATATATATAATAAAAAGATTTATCATAAAACAACAATATATGGGTATTTATTCTTATTTTAAAATCTCAAAGTCAAAACATTACAACTATAACTCATATAAAATTTGTAAAATTGAGCATAGTTTTCAAGGACATCTTAAAACTAATCAACAATATCATATATGTCAAATTAATCATTCTCAAGAGGTGCATTATATTTTTCTTGGACGTCATTCTATGCTTCCATTGGGTCATTTTGCTCTTCCATTGGGCCTTTGATATCCACAAGTTGTCCAAAGTGATCATTTCCAAACAATCCTTTTAATGGTGGTTGAGGTTACTTTGACATTTTTTCCACCTTTGATTCATTAAAGTCTCCTCTCTTCAAATCAACTTCTTGCATTTCATCTAGAAGAGATTTAATAGAATTAATTATTTGCTAAATCAAATTGCATTATAGTGTGTAACTTTCAATGGCTATGCAATTTCTTTCTTTTTGTAAGAAACATGCTAGTGTTGTCCCTAATCACCAAATACAAAAGAAATAATTATCACCAAATACAAAAGAAATAATTTTATTTTTTTAAGTAAAAAAGAGCAGAGCTTGTTGTATTAACTTTCCAAAAAAAGGTTAAACCATAAACACCATGTCCACCAACTGTCTCGATGTGTAAGTGGAAACCGAGACAGTTGGCTATCTATGCAATCTATGAGGGAGATAGATTGGTTTCCATTTGTCTTGCCCGAAGGAAACCAAGACAACTGGCAGCCATTAGTTTGATAAAAAGCTTTGAGTCTTAGAGTTACAAAATAATGGCATTTAGCCATGCCTAGTATGAGGAAAACAAAGAAAAAGACTAAAACTATTAACTGTGACATTTTACCTGATGGCCTCACCTTCATCCATGTCGCCCTCGCCATCCTCGGTGGTTGTCAGCACGAAGTCCTATGCACACGCCGGGCAACGTTGTCCTGGAGGTGTATTGGAGTAGGCCTCATAGAGCAGGTCTACTCGTTGGCTTACTAGACTGGTGCAGTGGATTAGGTCCTCCACCAAGCTCCGTAGTTCAAATATTAACTTTAGGTGGTTTGGGTGGAGGAGTGGCAGGTGGCTAGGCCTTTCCTCTTGCATGACAGACAGAGGACGTGGCATCGGAGTGGTGCCACCCTCCCTATCCAAACTAGCCCCTGATGCCTCGCCTTACATACCAATTACCTCGGCCTCGGTTGCATCGTTTCGTTCCAGGGATTCTATTGGAGGGATCTCGACTGCTTCTTCGGTCGGTTCTGCATCCATCTCTGCCAGAATTTCTTCTATGATATCGCAAGGGGGGGGATTTTCCAATTGGACTTCTCCTGTGTTGGAGTTGTGATGTTCCTTGATGGCCCGCTGGGTAGTTTCCCCGGGAAAACATGTTGGTGGGTTCCAAGTGTATGGGACTGTGAAAAGCAGGTGTGTTGGGGCGACTTGAATGGGTTCATCCGGGATAATTTCTTCAATATAGGCCATGGGAGGCAGCTCAAGTATTCTGTGTTTTCAGATAAGTTGTGTCCTTGCCATGGACAGTGCCCACTCGAAGTTTTGTTGTCTCTTTCTACGCACAGCCGAAGCATACCATGCAGCCCCCCTGTGGGGCTTGCCTCGTTCCCTTGGCATTTGGAGGTGCCAAGCAGTGGATCTGGCGATAGTTAGACCATTCTAGTCACACCAGAGCTCAAGGATGCTCCAATGCTACAGCTTCAGCTCCAAATGAGCCTCTTCCTCTCCGAAATCGAGTAAATTCATGAGGAGTAAAGTGACCAGACCCACCATTAAGGCAATCCGCTGAGTGCTCTGTGGTTCTGTTCCCATCACTCGCGCGAGAAGTCTTGGCTCATCGGCTTGGTTGAACCAGCTTGCCCCCATCCTTAATGGCGAGGGGATGGGGGAAGGTGGCCTATATTTAAGGCCCGACCAAGAGTTGTACCACATGGCCCCTTTGTGCTAGGTGGCACCCCATCCGGGGTAATACAAAATAAATAATTAAGTTATGTAAAAAAACATAAATTAAAAATAATAAAGATTGAAGTTTGATTTAATATATATTATATCATAAATCTTACCTAAACTCGAGAACAAATCTAAAACCCAATCTCCTTCATTTGAAGATGTATCTATAAGATAGTTAATTAGTATAAATATTAACAATCTCTCCTTTCAAATCATTTTCCTCATATGTTAGTTTTCTAGCCACAACATTGTAAACCCAAAACTGACTATGTTTCCCTCCATCCTTTTCATTGATAAGAATAGAATCATAAGTATCATAGTTTTCCTACCATGCAAAATGTATGCTCTCAATATCACATGCAATTGGATCATTATTTGATCTATGAATATTAGGTTTTTTCTTGTAACATAAATAATTAAAAATTCAATTATCTTATGAATAAATAAAATTGATTTCTAATTTTAATCGTTAAACATACACTTTAAATATCTTAGCAATAAAGTTGCATTCTTGACTTTTCTTGGCCCTTGAAGCTTGATAGTACTAACCTTGATTGTGTGTGTAAATGAAAAACCAAAAATATCCAAAATGGTGATGTTGTAACTTCTATATATCCCATAACCACTTTATTGAAATTTTGGTAAGTATGAGGCTCACTATCATATCCAATATTTTGGATATTATAACCATGAGGGATATCCGCAATAACTAGGGAGCAGTTCTTTTTAGGAACAAGATTTAAAAAAAAATCAAAATCACCTAATATTACTTGATATTGGACAATGTCGAGCCCATTCCAAATGTAGTGATCAAGGGTGTCATCAAGTTGAACATTTTCAAGGCATTACCTTCTTTCTCTTTCAAACTTGACTCTTTGAATATAACTTTTGAAGGTTTCTGGTACTCCATATGTATTCCTTTTTGGCATCTTTAATGAAAAAAACAAACATATATTTATATATCTATAAATAATAAAATAAAAATAAATAAACCTATGAATGTGTAATGTCCCCCACCTCTTGAGGAAGAGGTTTGGAAGACTTAGTGGTCTAGGTGTCCCCACTAGGCCATAGTCTCACATTGGGGGGAAAGTTCAACTAAACTAAGGTTATATTCTTAAGTTGACTTGATAAAAAGGTGAAAAAGGAGTTAAAAGATAACTCAACAAAGAAATAGAAGAGTTGGAGTTGGAGTTAGGGTTAACTCTAGGAGTTAAGTTAACTCAACAGGAAAATAGAAGAAACAGTATAAAGAGAAGG
>SNQJ01S0020626.1:48687-60148 GCA_010110895.2 Picea sitchensis
AACTTGGATAATGAAGATATATGAGAACTATCAATGTTTGAAGCTTCCTCCATCCTTGCAAGATATCAAACTTCAACACAAAACTTGCACAATAATACCAACAGCTAAATCTCTAGCTATCAAAGACAATCACATGAGAAAAACAAACTAAGCTTTGATACCACCTGATCTGAAAATAGGGTGCTGACTTGTTTTTCTATGCAAGCACCCTCTACTTCATTAAAATAAACTTTTCAGGACCTTGTTCAATGTCTTAGTTATGCCAGATAAATTATGTGCCAAGTTTATGCATCTTCTTTTAAATGTTTATGTGTGAGGAAATTTTCTTTTAAAATGGTTAAATATGTGTTTTAAATAAATATACAACAAAAATAACTTGCAGCAAATAAACCATCAAACTCACAACAATAACAAGATGATAAAGGAGTTCACCCCCAACTAGGCTACATCTCCTTGAGCCTCCTTCAATGGACTAGGCTCTCCAGGATTAGTTTGTCAAATATTCTTTTACAAGTTGCTACTCAACTCCAATGGATTAACTGATTGTACCATTGGGTTCAGAATACATAAAAACCCCAGAAATGACTAATAGAACTTTGAAAATGGATCATGGCTCATCCGGGCATGACCTCTTCTACATGTGGCCTTGAGCTTCCCTAAGCTTCCTTGTGGAAAAAACACCTATAAAAGTCCTCAAATTGATCTGAAACCTATCGCAATGTGTTCAAAGCATAACAATTATCCAAAAAATGACTATTCAGTCACAGAAAATAGACTTGGGCTCATCTGAGCATGGCCTCCATCAATGAGGGCTTCAAGCTCCCTGGAGCTCCCTGAAACTTCAATGGTGTAAAACCTACAAAATAAGTCTCCAAATGCCTTTGAAAATAGTGCCAATGGATTCAGAACATCCAAAAACCCCTAGCTGGGCTTTTTCAGCACCTCATTTGGCCAAAAAATGAAGAAGTTAGGCCTCTTTCCATTTTCCTCCTTCAAGCTTGTTGTCTCTGGTTCGCCAAAATGCACCTCTGTACATCCAACCTAGCTCACGCACTCAATCTCGTGCTAAAACCTAGCACGGAGCGTATAACTGAAAAATGGTGCGAACTGTAGGACGGTTAGGGCACGCCTAGCCCCTAAACGCCAAGACCGTGGGCATAAGGGTCACCATGTGACCGCGCGCATATACAAAAAGGGTCAAAGTTTTTAAAACATATGGTAATGGGTCGGAAGGCGCGCGTTGGTGGTTACATGGCACATACATATGACCGGGGGCCAGGGCTAAGACCCGGCGTGGAGCGTGCCCCAACTCACAACATATATCAATTCAAATAAATTAAAACTCATATGTATGTTAAGAACCATAGGTGGGCGTGCCAATTGGGCAGCCCTTCCCAAAGCTCTTCCCCTTGCCCGGAGGTCGTGGGGTTGAGTCCTACCGACTACATAACTTTTAGACCACTGTTTAGGTGACACGTGACGACCATTGATTGGGCCACATGTCACCATTCCATTCGCCACAAACATGCCACGTGTCAGATGCCAATTCATCCACACAACTGCCAACCAACACCTGCCACATGTCGTATGGCCCTGCCACGTCAGCATCCGTACGGACTGTATAGTCAACACATTTTTTTTCCCTGTTTGATGATTCGAACAGAACGTGATATCTCTCTCATCCGACGTCCGTTTGAACCCAAATGAGTTGTGTTGGGTTCGTGACAATGAGGCCTACGCACCTGTTTGATTTGAAGTGATTCTGAGCACTTTGAATTTTGAGCAAAATTTTGACCCCTGGTCCAGATTCTGATCAAATACACAATGCTCTCTTGAAGTTTTCATCTATCAAGTGTATTTATACCAATCATAGTTGATGTGCCATTTGTACCTATGAGGTCTAAGGCACATACAATGCTAATATGTTTTTTAGTATCTCGTCTCAGATTGTTGCAACATCTCACACTCATGAAGTTGTATTAATTTTTTTTGAGTTTGATATGGGAGAATAATAGAGAACATATGAGATAACAAATCGATCAAACACCAAAGTTTCTAGATCAATCAACACATTCAAGCAAGGAAATATTTTCATCAACGTCCTTGTGGACTTCATAAATTTTAAGGGGGATGCTTCCAGAGTATGTAATGATCATGTTTTGGGAGTTCCAACAAAAGCCTTAATATATTTTGAAGGGAAGACAAGGAAGGGCAAGGATGATTATAACAATAGAGAAATCCATGGCACGTATCCAAAAAAATTGTAACCACTTGTTCAACTCAAACCCTACAATACAACAGGATACTCGCCAAGTGTTTGAAAAAAAACGTAAGACAAATAAAAATGATAAAAAAAAACACTCACCAAGCGTATGGACTAAATTTCCATGTTGAAATGATGAAATCACTCAGACAGAATGATTAAGCAGAAAAAAAACACTAGGCCGACTATTTTGGTGGAATTCTTGTGCTAAAAATAGTTATTTCTCCTACAAAGTCAATGCAACGAGTATGGGCATGGATTAAAAAAAAATTGTACCCTGATAGTTCGCCAGGGTAGATTATGGACATCCTGTGTTTGGTTCTCCTCGATGACAAAAACGTTCAGACTCGCAGGTATTGTATGTCCCAATCAAGTTGTCAACAATTTCTACATGCCTGCACCCATGCAGAAAGGGTCAAGGTCGGAATACTTCCTTCAATTAATTGATGTAAAATCGAATGGGAGGGACTGAGGATATTTTACCTTACCAGAAAATGTATTAGAACATAAGATTTTATGTTATAATAGAAACCCTCTTGTTGGTCTACCCATATGAAGAACTGAAGAGTCATTCTATGGTCAATGGAGGTCCGATTTTTCACTAGAATCTAATTGATATGATGGAGTTTCAATATGCGTAATATTTCATGGTTTTCGTTGAAATCTAGGCGATGATGTGACAATAATTCACATACCTTGCACACGATTTATTAATCTTCTTCTTCGGATAAGGGTGGTGTTTCAAAGATGGTGCAACAGGACGGTGGACGAGTCTAAGAAGTATTTTTAGAAATTGAAATGTGGTTGGAACTATAATGACAGGACTTAGATGAATGCAAGTGGATTCACAGTGGATAGACATACATGGTAGTTGTTGATTTTTTGTGGACATATACGTGTGGAATTTGTTGATTTGTTGTGTACATATGATGAAAGGCTATGAAGAACTTCTCCTTAAAAGAGTTCCTTCAACGTAATTAATTTTACAATTATTGTTGATTAGCATTCATTTCCTGATTTGCATTTATTCCATGCCACTACTCAACATTTATTCCCTACTATTACTCAACATTTATTCCTTGTTATTGCTCAACAATCATTACCTTCTATATGTAACTTCATGAATGCAAAGTGTATGAAACATTTGTCCTAACATTCTCCCACTTGTCATATACCTTATAAGGGAGAATGCATCAAAGATTGAGCTAATTGTTAGGGGACATAAGGCCCATAGACTCATAGAACCACTTAAATTTAATAGTGCTCACCAATTTCATTAATGTATCTCCAACATTCTACTAAGTGTCAACTTTCTTTAGTATCACCTTTCCATCCTCTACCATGTCCCTAATGAAATGGTACTAGATATATATATTCTTTGTCTTTGTATGAAAGGTTGTGTTCTTAGCTAGACAAATGGAACTATTACTATCACATTGAAAGTATATAGTAGCTCTCTGAATTAACCCTAATTCTGAACACAGTTCAGAATCCAAATGGTCTCCTTATAGGCATGAGTAGATGCAAGATACTCTACGGCCTCTGCAGTGGAAAAAGTGACCATAGCTTATCAATTTCTCATCCAAGTTACTGCCCCACCAAAAAATCAAAACACATGTCACTCGTAGATCTCCTTCCATTTACATCCCTTGCACAATTAGATTCTACATAACCCTATATATCCACTGAGTGTGTGTCTCTTGAAACATCACTATGATAGAAAACAAAATATTCAGAAGTACCTTGCAAATACCTGAAGACCCTCTTCACTGCAACCCAATGTTCACATCTAGGATTAGTCATGAATTGACTCAAGACTCTCACTACTTGGGAAATGTCTAGTCTCATGTGTACCATATCATACATCAAACTACCAACTACACTAACATAAGGAACATAAGACATATTGTTACGAGGAAAATATCTCTATGGCCTGGGGTAAACCACAATAGACAGAATGACACATAGAAAACAACTATGATCTCGAGTATGCTATATAAATGAAAAATGATAACAAGACAAGGTCAAGAGCCTACCTCATCTGGATGTTCGATGAAGACCATCGTTGAACAAGCAACTCAAAGTTTTATACCTATAAATTGTCCTCAACAACCAAGATACACAATCATGTGGTGATAATATATAACATTAGCATATAAATTAGCATAATCCATTAACATTCATAAAAAATACACCCATGGAATAATAATTCAAATATTTGCAAGATATCAATTGGACGAGATAATAATATTTCTATTAAAATAATCAGTAGGAGTATGCAGGTGACAAACTTCTACAACAACACATATCGGAACCGAGAAACTAAGTCCCTCCAACTGGGCCTCCACCACTTCAATCCTCCACCTATGGAAAGCTCATATAAATAAGACAATGAGGTTCTCCATCATAAAGAAGGAAGAGTTTGGGGGATGAACAATGAGTTCATACTTTCAAGGATAAAGGGATGCAAACTCAATGTGAAGTGAAATTTCTCTAGAGTATATTTGGTCTCAAAAGTTGAATTCTCCTCTTTTCCAAGGCTTGTATATGGCTCAATTTATAGCCTTCAAGTGGAACTAAAGGGCCGAGTTGGAGCGTTTCCAATATAAGGAAGGTCAAGGATCATGGATCTCGTGATGTGACATGGAAACCTGACATGATTTTTAATTTTGAGCACCAAACTCGATGTACGAACACTGTAGTGGAGCAACTTGCATATACACTTGTTGTCTAACTTGTAGGGTGTGAATATGTAGAAAAATGTGCTTTTTTGGATTTGGAAGGTACAGAAGGGGACTTCAAGTCTGCATAGCGAAATGGAAAGCCCATCCAAGCAAGTTTCATGGGGTGAGGAAATTTTTTTTATAACATATTCCCCCTAATGTGTGAGGTCAAAGGACTATCTACTATGGCCGAAATACATTATAATTCCAAGAAGTGGAGTAATGGAGACTCAGCTGGAAATGCTAGTTACTCATGAGAATATTACAATCAATAATGACTTTGTACACATGGCTTCCAATTTGAATTACACTGCAGATCCATTTGGAAATATACCAAATAGTTGTTCATGGCCATGAATAGGCAATACAAAGTATACACATGCCATATGCTTTCATAGTCACGAACAAGGGCCTAGTGGAATCCAGTCTCAAAATAAATCTGAAGATATATGTATATAATGGATTACAATTTGATCTCCCATGATCACTGAAGTCATATAGGTACTGGTCCAATGAAAGAAAACAATAGAATAGGAATGCTTCTACTATAAGCTAGAGGTCTTTTACACTATCTGCCGAAGGTGAAAGTCTATGTCATGTGAATAGAGGAGTTGATGTCGAACACAATGAGAATTTGTTTGATTACCATTCATTAAGGTATATTGTTAACAAACGTGAGATACCATATTGATAATGAAAGTAGGTATCAAGGCACCGAGTACATTCTTACAAGTGTGAATAAGGGTGTTGAGGTCGAACACTTGAAGAATCCATCGATCATAAGACATTGATGTATTCTAAAATGTCGATGGAAAGAGAACCTGCCACTGATGACTGAAAGCCCCTAGGTACCCATAGGACTCGAGTTCTCATTTCCAAAATACATGATTTGAAGTCGATGGAAGGAGAGCCACTGAAAGGAGAGCATTAGGGAATCTTTCATCAGTCAGCACGAGGTAAAAATAAATATCTTTATGATTAGGAGGAGCTCGGACGAATAGGATGTTCATGAACCAACGACCATGTTCATCTTTCACATGAACTAGATGCAATTAGTGCATGAAAAAGACTCTTTGAATAACAACCAATAAGGAAGACTGCCGACAAAGGAGAGGAAACCACCAATAAGGATAATGGCATCCAAGACACTACACAAATCCCAATGTTTGAATATATTTCTTGTCGTCAAACACAAGGGAAAACCCCCAGTCAGCACCCAATGAGGAGATGTCGATTGTTGGGTTCAAGGTTACTTACCCATAATGAAAGTAGGACCAGGGTGCATGTTAGGACTACAACTTCATGTGACTCTGAGAATCACTGAGGGTATGGCTGACATGCCAAGTCAAGAGTTGTGAGAAATGGATGACACAGGCTTATAGAATTCCTTTGAACAAGATCATGAGACATATGGAGAGCTCCAAAGGCATAGACTTGATGATGAAAATTTGTGATGCAAGAGACATCAACAAACTCTCCATAGGGACTAGAAGAATAACTAGTCGGAGGAGTAAACTCTAAGTAATGAGCTCAGCTTCCTAAGGTCATGATAAACCCAAAATTTGGATGAAAATGGACTCAAAAGTTTGTGCTTTGTTCAAAGGCAACATGACTGCTGCCGATATGAGATAATATTTTTTTCTCACTCGTCTTTTTTTTTTGATAGGAAAATAAATGTTATGATACAAGAGAGAAAACAAGTGTTGCGAGTAAGTAAGTAGCTCCAAATAGTGAAACATACCTATTCTCGTTGCAAGGAAGTTCATGTGGGGCATGGACACTGAAGGGAATGTGTCCTCTTAGGGTACAAGGTGTCAAGATGCAAAGGATATAAACAAGGCTTTGCTTGGTTGGTGATGCAAATTGTCGAGGTAAGAGGATTATAATGAGAAAGCATGAACCTACAATAGGCTCAATACTGCAAGATAGATAATGTTATGCAATTACAACTTAACTCCAAAGAATGTCCTTTTTAGTAGATTTAGTCCCCCAGGCCTGGAAAATTATAAAATAACACAAAGGAGAACTCTTCTAGCCAATGTTGACTAGAGTGTTCCTTTTTCGTAATTAGTCTACTTGGTCTGAAAAAGGGTTAAACTTACACAAAATAGACATCCTTTCAAATCCATTTAACAAGTGTGAAAGAGACAAGTTCACTCTACAATATTTTTGCTTTTTAGAGAGCCGGAAAAGAGCTTAACCAAGACTCAGGGGAAAAGTCCCATAGGTGAAGGTCAAAATGCTATCAGAACTATAAGGAACTCCTGGTCCTATGGAATAACTTCTACATGGGTACCAAATGGCACAAAGGTTCTAACTAGGGAACCCATTTTTGGTAAGCTTCAACCACTTAATAACAACACTACTAGTAGCAGTAAGAAGGTTTTATGTAACACCCTTTCATACTGTAACGCTCTGATACCAAACTGTAACACCCTTTCATACTGTAACTCTCCGATACCAAACTGTAACACCCCCATTACTGGTCAGGAATAAGTTACTTCGTGGAATAATAATCTCACACTTAATTCTATATATAAGACATGCATTTAAGCAAATGAAAACACATTTAAACTCAAAGTAACCGTAAGAATCACTTCTTTTATAAATAATCAATGGATTTAACATTAATTCGTATGCACATCAGAATACATGATAATATAAATACACAGACATGCAGAAAAGTAATTAAAACATCATATGGTACTTATCTTGAAACGGTGGTAATTCCACCAACCAGGTGTAGGCTTTCCACAAACCTCCCAGCCTTAGACCACACTGCTCCTCAAGCTCAATAGTGGGTCACCCCTGAGATAGGATTGAGCTCCACCCCAAGACAAGGAATCCTAGGCTAGGCTGAGGTTACAGGGAAAACACACAGTCACAAGGAAGGAATTCTCTCTCAGGAACCACTCATACTCACTGCCCATAGAATCTCCTTCCCCACATGCCTATTCCACCCCAGGAGTATACACCTTCTCTGTCACCCAGACAGTCCTTTAGCTGCTAACCTCCCTTGCCTTGGGTTTCAGCAACAGACCAGACTGGAAGTCTCTGAGCTTTGTGGCAGCTACAGGGTTCCTTCCAGGAGTTCTCTCCTTCCTCTACGCACTCTCTCACCTAGAGAGAGTCGCTCATAGTCCAAGCAACCTGTTCATCCAACTTCAACCACCTCTCTCACCTGGAGAGAGTGTTGTACGACTGGCCAACAAGCCACATAGGGTCAAACACTACATGTCCACCCCAGACAACAGGAATCTAGACATGAACACCCTAGGGAAACAATAGACAGGTGCAACATCATAACCAGGCTTAGCAGGGACGGGACACTTCCATTTTCTCAATTTGGCAACACGAGATAGACTCACGCTCTAGTTCTCAAGGATGCATGACAAATTTTCCATGAAGGGGTCCATTCAGACTCCACGGTTCACAACAGGATGTACGGTCTATCTCAGAACAAACACAGGCCTTTTTCCCATACAGAGGATGCATGAGGGTATCTATGCAGAGGTCAAACGGTTCACGCTCAGAACGTCGAGGATTGAATGGAGGAGGATCCCCCAACATGGCTCATCTCAGCCATTTTATTTGCATGGGCTTGGGTTGACACTTGTCACCCATGAAACTGCATGCGTTCCATCAGCATGCGTTCCTCCCATTTGGAAGTCACCTGTCATTCCAAAAGAACTTAGGGTAAAAACATATAATTCACATGGATTTTTGGAATAATAATAAAATATTATTCCCAAGACTTGAGCCCTTAGGTTTAGCCCCTAGGCTCCACACTTAGCCCCCTTTTCCCACCTTCTAGCCCGTAATCCCTTGCCCACTCTGTGGAAGCTTAGTCCCCCATCACTCATTCATCGTGGTCGGTCTACACGCGTCGATGTTTATATGCATTATCAATAATGTGCATGGTTACATGTACATAATCAGGTTCTTGGCCTTCAACCCTTAGTCTCTCTGGCCTAACAATCACATAAGCCCACCAGCTTATATAAACTTGACTCACCAGCCTATATAACATATTTACAATTCATTTCATAAACAAGATTTACAATGGGGCTCGGCCTTGGGGACATTACAATCTCCCTCCACTTATTTTTTCACTGTCCTCAGTGCAACTTTACACTGTCTCTACAAGCTTTTCAAAATTTTCAAAAAGATGTGGGTACTCTACCCGCATAACATCTTCATGCTCCCATGCTGTGTCCTTAGGACTGTACCAGGTCCACTGGACCTTTACAAGCCATATAGCTCGATTCCGGAGCTGTTTGTTTTTCCTGTCCAATATGCGCACAGGATGCACTTGTAGGACACCTTCTAGTTCCACCTAAACCGCATTCAAGTCAATAACATGATTAGCAACAGGTATATAATTCTTAAGCAATGAAACATGAAACACATTATGTACAGTCATAGATGCAAGTAATGCAAGCTTATATGCAATTGGCCCAATCCTTTCCAAGATTTCAAACGACCCACAAAATCTTGCTGCCAACTTGGTGCAACTTCCCAGCTTCATGGAACTCCTGTTAGTTTTCACTTTCAGGAAAACATGATCACCCACTTTGAATTCTATGTGGGTTATGTTCTTATCAGCATAACTTTTCTTCTTGTCCTGGGTAGTTTTCAAATTCTGTTTAATTTTTATCATTTGATCCTCCATCTCCTTGAGCAACTCTAGCCCAACTACTGCCCTGTCAGCTGGATTATCCCAGCTCACTGAAGTGTTGCACTTTCTTCCATAAAGTGCTTCAAATGGGCTCATCTTCAACGATGCATGATACCCATTATTGTAGGCGAATTCTACCAAATGCAGGTAGTCTTCCCATCTTGATGGTTTGTCCATCACATACATTCTCAGCATGTCTTCTATTACTCTGTTCACCCTCGCTGCTTGTCCATCAGACTTGAGATTATTTGTTGTACTAAAGTTTAGATTCGTTCTGAATCCTTTAAACAGTCCTTTCCAGAAATTCGAGGTGAATTTCAGGTCCCTATTAGATACAATCGTTTTAGGAATTAAGTGCAAGCGTGCCACTTCTTTTAAGAAGATATCAACAACATCTGCTGCCTTGTGAGTGGTTTTCAGTGGAATAAAATGGGCAGATTTTGTAAGCTTGTCCACCGCAACCATGATCGAATCATGTTGCTTGCTTGTTCTGGGCAATCCTATAATAAAATCCATGGTCACCACTTCCCACTTCCACTCAGGAATGGGCAAAGGCTGCAGCAACCCTGTTGGGTGCCTATGCTCAGCCTTAACTTTCTGGCACTCCATACATCTGGTGATGTATTCAGCTATCTCTCTCTTCTTACCCAGCCAAAAGTAATGGCTTTTGACTGCTGCCGTAGTCTTCTGATATCCAGGATGTCCAACATAAGTCACTTTATGCATTTCTTTTAGAATCACAAGTTTCAATTCCTGGACATTGGGTATATACACTCTATTTTTATACAAAAGTATTCCATCAGCTTCCAAGTTGTAATTTTCCTTTTTCTATGGTCTCTCACGTTGTTGTAGCTTTGCTACTAAGTCTCTATACTGCAAATCAGCATTTGTAGCTTCCAAAATTCTACCCTTGATATCAACCCTGTACATGCTAATGGTTGAAGCATGTAAGTTGTGCACCTTTCTGCTGAGTGCATCAGCCACCTTGTTTTCCTTCCCTTTGATATGCTTGATATCAAAGTTGTATTCACACAGAAATTCCAGCCACCTACTTTTTCTAGCATTTAAGGTTAGTTTATCAAACAAATATTTTAGACCGTTGTGGTCTGTTCTCAATTCGAATCTCCTTCCCATGAGGTAATGTCTCCATTTCCTCAGAGTGTGAACGATTGCTGCCAACTCCAAATCGCAAGTGGCATAATTATTTTCATGCTCTTTTAGCTTCCTAGACTCATAACATATTACAAATCCATTATGGCTTAGAAATCCTCCCAACCCTTCCTTACACACATCTGTGCACACCATGAAATCCATATTTGGATCTGCAATCCTCAAGATTGGAGCGTTGGTTAACAACTTTTTCAATTGTTGGAAACTGTTCTCACACTCTTCAGTCCACTGAAACTTTTTCTCCTTCCTTTGCAAGGAAGTGATAGGATGAGCTAACTTTGAGAACCCTACTATAAATCTTATGTAATAGCTCGCTAGACCCATAAAGGATCTAACTTCGGCCACATTCCATGGCACTGAACATTCTCAGATGGTCTCAACCTTTTCAGGATCCACAACGATCCCTTCTTCTGAAATAATGTGCCCCAAGTAATGGATCTGCCTTTGGTAAAATGAGCATTTGCTCAATTTGGCATGCAATTGGTGTCCTCTCAACACTTGCAACACCAGTCTCAGGTGTTGTTCATGCTCTTCCTCTGACTTAGAATACACCAAGATGTCATCCAGGAAGACTATGACAAACTTGTCTAAATAGTCCCTGAATACACCATTCATCAAGCACATAAA
>SNQJ01S0020626.1:92890-133760 GCA_010110895.2 Picea sitchensis
TTTTATTGATAGGTCTTATTAATATTGACCTTTATTACATCCGAATACATTGATCTACCTATGTGCGGGTTAGGACCTTAACAGCATTTGTAGTTAGTAAATCCGAAGGTCACAATATGTTCCCGACATAGAGTGATCCGACAGTTTATACTCTCCTCGATCTTAACGGCCATTGATTGTGGCTTAGCACCCGATTGGTCCATGATATCTATTTAAAGAGCATGGAGGGTCATTTGTCGATGATCGATTGTGAGAAAATCTCTTGTAATATCTCTCTGTAATCTTTTTCTTTGCATTAATACAATGCTCCAAGTGGTCGTGTTGACTAGGGTCGTGGATGTTTCCCTGTAGGGGTTTTACCATGTGAAACCATTGGTGTGTTGATATTTGATTTGGTTATGTGAGTGTTTACTTAAGGTGTTCTTCCTCTGTTGGAATACCTGTGTTGTCGAACACAAAATACATTGTTCCTAACTCCTTGTGATGCAGGAACATCTGGCAGTAAAATCGAGAATTAACCACATGGGTCAATAAAAATTTACCAAGGGAATTGGTTCCTTAATTTTTCATTTCTTTGAAATAATTAGAATGATACCTTTAGAAGGTATCAAATATTTTATGGTTTGAGAGGTGTGAGTGTTTTCCTATGTAATAGAACAAAAACACTAAGTTAAGGGATTGATAGAAATCCTTTGAGGATTTTTAGGCATTTGTTAGAGTTCCTGAGAGATCTGTATCTTGTTTTTATGTAACAAAAGTATGTGAGAGAGAGGTTAGACAGAGGGGGTACATAGGTTAGAATAAGTGTAGATGAAGGTTGGATAGATAGGAGTGCGACAAAGAACTATAAAAATTGATTTGTGTGTTGTATGTTTAAGGTCTGAGCAACCGAAAGAACCAATGTAATTATGATATGTTTTAATTGAGATCTCCATTTCTATGGGTGTTTATTTATTGGTATATTCCTTTGAATTCATTCAATATCTTTTCACTTGGAGATTTTAAATGTATGCATTTGCAGGAAAGACCACGTGTAGTTAATTCCAGCCAAATTCTAAAACTATGTTTAAAAACATTTCATGAGTATTTGTCTTCGTAGGAATAGACAGTCATGATTGGGTGCAGTGGAATCACCCCTCAAATATTTGTGACACATCAGTATTGTGTGTTGAATTCCATGCAGAGTTGTGTACGAACCGTTGGTATTATTTGTTGAGTACCGCACATAGAGTTATTTGCGACATATTATACTTTTATGGGAACCATTGGTATTATTTGTTGAGTACCATGTGTAGAGTTGTCTACAACAAATCAAAGTTGTATGCAAACCATTGGTATTATTTTTTTAGTTCCAAGTGTAGAGTTTTCTGCAACAGAACTCGTTGGTATTGTTCATTGATGCTTCCACACAAAGGTATATCTACGTAGTGGTGTTTCCACGCAAAGTTATCTATGAAAGAGTGTAATTAAATGTTGTAGAAAAAGGAAATTTGAGCGCATGTTCGTGTTGATCTGAGGCCAGATAAGAAACTTGAATGTTAGATGCTGACAGAGTATTGAAAAATCTATGATTGGGGGTTTAAGTTGGTGGTTCACTCCATCATTTTTGGTATCAGAGTGTACACAGTAAGTGTGCTCATGAAGAATATGTCACCCAGGAGAAGGGGTCGAGGCATACCAATTGCAACAGGAGGTGAGGAAACTCCAAGAAAAGATGGAAGGTATGGATACTTCCATGAAAATGGAACCTGATACAAGAGATATCATCAAAAGTGAATAAGCAACAACCTTTGAGGAAGAGGAAGAATAAGAAACAACATAAGAGAGATTGATACAGTTGGTCACAAAGGTCAGTGCCAAACCAAAGGTAGAGGTACATGTGTATGAAGGTAATTTGAATGTCGAATAATTGGTTGAATGTATTAATTCCCTAGAAAAATACTTTGATTATGAAGATGTAGATGAAGGAAAGAAGGTAAAGTTTGCAGTGACAAAGCTAAAAGGTCATGGAACTCTATGGTGGGATGAATTGCAAGCTGATAGGAACCGAAAAGGTAAAGCCAAGATTAATAATTGGGATAGGATGATTGTTAAGTTCACAAACAAGTTCATGCCTAAGGATTGAAATTTTTTAGATAGTTACATAATCTTAGACAGAAGGCTATGACTGTGAAAGAATATACAGAAGAATTTTACAGTTTGACAATTAGAGTTGGTTATATTGAAGAAGATGTTGAAAAGGTTTCCATGTATATTGATGGCTTGAGGTATGATATACAAGATGAAATTAGCATTTTGTTCCTGAAGACAATTGAGGATCCCTATCAAGTAGCTTTGAAGGCAGAAGAGAAGTTGGCCAGAAAACAAATCCAGAAGAACAGAGGAAGAGGTCCAACAAGAGGCAAAGGACAATCTAGTAACATAGGTAGATTTTAGACTCCAAGAGATGGAGGAAGCTCAAGCTCAAGTATTCAATCATCAAGAGGAGGAGAATCGAGAGGAAACATATTTCTTTTCCAGAGGAAGAGGTAGAGGAGGAAGAGAAATTAGATGTTATGCATGTGGAAAACATACCATATGTCATGAGAATATACAGAAACTAAATCAAGAAGTCATAGAAATGTAAATATAGCATAAGATAAAGAAGAGAATGTGAATGTAGTCACACAAGAAGAAGTTCTAGAGGTAGGGGAATCATTGTTGTTGAAGATATTTTTGATCAAATCAAAGAAGGAAGCTAAAGAACCAACTCAGAGGAAAAGTCTATTTAGGATTGTATGCAAGTCAAGAGGTAAGTGTTGCAAAGTTGTTATTGATAGTGGTTGCACATATAACTTGGTTTCCATTGAAATGGTAGAGAATTCAGGATTGAAGAGGACAATGCATCCCTCCCTACAAAGTGTCTTGGTTACAAAAAGGACATAAGGTTTTGGTGAATGAGTAGTGTAAGGTGGAAATTCAAATTGGTGGCTACAAGGATGAGATATTATGTGACATAATGCGTATGGATGTTTGTCATGTTTTGTTGGGAAGGTCGTGGTAGTATGATAGAAAATCTATTCATGATGGTAGGAGGAACACTTATTCTCTAGAAAAAGGTGGACACAGGCATGTATTGTTTCCTTTGCAAGATGATGGAGCCAAAGAAGAAGTTGTTCCTAGTATGTTGTTGATGAGTGGAAAGGAACTGCAGCAAGAAGTCAAGAAAGAGGAGGTAAATTTTGCTTTGATTGGAAAACCCAAGGTAATACTTACAAGTAAAAATTTGAATGATTTTCCTGTAGAAGTGAAAGTTATGTTGGATGAGTTTGTTGATATTATAGTTGATGATTTTCCAAATGAATTACCCCCTATATGGATTATTATCCATCATATTGACTTAATTTCGTGAACAAGTTTACCTAACAAAGCAACATGTAGAATGACACCTCAAGAGAATGAAGAGATACAAAAGCAGGTGCAAGATCTCTTGGATAAAGGATTGATAAAGGAGAGTTTGAGTCCATATGTTGTGCTAACAATACTCAAACCAAAGAAAGATGGAGGATGGCACATGTGTATTGATTCAAGAACAACAAATAAGATCACAATAAGGTACATATTTCCATTACCTAGAATTGATGATCTGTTAGATTGTTTGAGTGGTGCTAAGTATTTTTCAAAGATTTATTTAAAGAGTGGATATCATAAAATAAGGATTATGGAAGGAGATGAATGGAAAACAATTTTCAAAACAAATAGTGGACTATATGAATGGTTAGTGATTCCTTTTGGGCTCACAAATGGTCCAAGTACTTTCATGAGATTAATGAATGAGGTTTTGAAAGAATTTATTGGGAAATTTGTAATAGTATATTTGGACGATATCTTGATACATAGTCAAACAAAGGAAGAACATTTGAGACACCTCAAGATGGTTTTGAGTACCTTACAGGAAAAAAAGTTGTTCATTAATTTGAAGAAGTGGAGTTTTATGAAGAATGAACTAATATATTTGGGATTTGTGATTTTTGAGGATGGTTTAAAGATGGATCTAGAAAAGGTCCAAGCAATAGTAAGTTGGTCTACTCCAAGAAGTGTGTTTGAGGTAAGAAGTTTCCATGGGTTAGAGAGTTTTTATAGGAAATTTATCAGAAATTTCAGTCAATTATGTGCTCCAATTATTGAGACTATCAAACAGAATAGACAACCATTCAAGTGGATAGTGGAAGTTGACCGAAACCTTCAAATTTTGAAGAAAAAAATCACTAAACAACATGTGTTATCTTTAACAAACTTTGATAAGTCTTTCCAAGTTGAGACTGATGCCAGTGGGACAACAATAGGAGTTGTATTGAGCTAGGAACAAAGACCAATTCCATATTTTAGTGAGAAATTGAATGAGGCTAAACATAAATATTCATCTTATGATGAGGAGTTTTATGCAATTGTGTATGCACTGAAGAAATGGGGACATTACCTCATGCCCAAATAATTTTTTTTGTACACTCACAATCATACATTACAATTTATAAGTAGTCAACCAAAAATGAATCAAAAACATGCTAAGTGGGTTTATTTTTTGCAGAATTTTACCTTTGTGATTAAACACACAAGTGATCAAGCAAATAAAGTTGTTGATGCATTGAGTAGAATTAATTTAATTTTGCAATAATCTCAAGTCGTCACTTTAGGATTTGATGGTTTAAAGTAAATGTATCAAGATGATGCAGATTTCAAAGATGCTTATGTAGCTTGTGAAAATCCAGTTTCGAACAATAGGATTCAGTGGTTGGACTATGCTACAGGAAGAATTGCTATTCAAGAATAGTAAGTTGTGCATACCCAAGTGTTCAATGAGGGAGAACCTAATCAAAAAGAAGTACAGTGGAGTACTTTCAAGAGATTTTGGCCAGGATAAAACTTTTTCTTAGGAAAATGCTTTTAATTTTTGGCCTGGTATGCAAAATCAAGTGAAGAAATTTGTGGAAAAGTGCATAATTTGACAGCATGCTAAAGGGAAAAGTCAAAATACAGGGTTGTATCAACCACTACCCATTCCAAGCAGGCCATGGGATGCAGTGAGTATGGAATTTGTGTTGGAAATGTCAAGAACACAAAGAGGTAATGATTCAATTTATGTTGTGGTTGATAGATTCTTTAAGATGGCACATTTTATTTCTTGTAAAAAACCAATGATGCTACAAATATTGCAAATATGTTCTTTAGAGAGGTGGTAAGATTGCATGGTTTACCCAAAAGTATAGTTTTAGATAGAGACACAAGATTTGTGAGACACTTTTGGAAAACCTTATGGAAGAAGCTTGATACTAATCTTAGTTTTAGTTCATCCTATCACCCACAAACTGATGGACAAACCAAAGGTGGTAAACATAATTATGTTAAATATTTTGAGAAGCCTTGTGAATGAGAACCCTAAGCAGTGGGATCAGATGCTTGCTCAAGTTGAATTTTCATATAATGACTCACCATATAGAAGCATAGGGATGAGTCCATTTCAGATTTTGTATGGAATTCATCCTAAGGGAGTATATGAGTTCAGGAATTTGAGAAAACAAGAATTAAGAAGTGTTGATGGTGAGGATTTTGTAGTGAGTGTGCAAGAGCTGCAGGAAAAGATCAAACATAAACTGCAAGAGAGTAGCCACAAGTATAAGTAGAGAGAAAACATGAAGAGAATACCAATGGATTTTTAGGTTGGTGACTTGGTCACAGCACATTTGAGGAAATAGAGGTTTCCTATAGGGACATTTAACAAGTTAAAACTTAAAAATATTGGACCATGTAAAATTTTAAGAAAATTTTCTTCTAATGCATATGAAATAGAACTTCCAAGTGGTGTCGGTATTTCTCCAATCTTTAATGTTTCATATTTGTATCCCTTCAAGGAGACAGTGGATGTTTCAACAAATGAACCTATAAGTGATGGAGATTAGACCATAGGATGGAAAGAACAACTACCCAATGTAGTGAAAAAGGAGATTGAGACATTATTGGATATGAAGGTACTAAAGAAAACCAAAGGAAAAGAATGTTTCCAGTACTTGGTCAAATGGAAAGGTCAACCAACAGAGGATGATACTTGGATGATAGCAACAAAAATTTCCAAGTATGGCGCAAACCTTGAAGTCCCGATGAATAGTTATTTTCTTCCTCGGAAGTATGATGCAGGAGCATCTAGTTGTAAATCGAGAATTGACCACATGGGTCAATAAACATTTACCAATGGAGTTGGTTCCCTAATTTTTCATTTATTTGAAATAGTTAGAATGATATATTTAGAAGGTATCGAAGATTTTATGGTTTGAGAGGTGTGAGTGTTTTCCTATGTAATAGAACAAAAATACTAAGTTAAGGGATTGATAGAAACCCTTAGAGGATTTTTAGGCATTTGTTAGAGCTATCGAGAGATATGGCTCTTGTTTTTATGTAACTAAAGTATGTGAGAGAGAGGTTAGATAGAAGGGGGAACAAAGGTTAGAAGAAGAGTAGACAAAGGTTGGATATATAGGAGTGCAACAAAGAACTGTAAAAAGTGATTTGTGTGTTGTATGTTTAAGTTCTGAGCAACTGAAAGAACTAGTGTAATTTTGATATGTTTTAATTGAGATCTCCAGTTCTGTGGGTGTTAATTTGTTGGTATATGCCTTTGAATTCATTCAATATATTTTTGCTTAGAGATTTTAAATGTATGAATTTGTAGGAAAGACCGTGTGCAGTTAATTCTATCCAGATTCTAAAACTCTGTTTAAAAATATTTCTTGGGTATCTGTCTTCACAGGAACATACAGTCACGATTGGGCATGTTGGAATCACCCCTCAAAGATATGCGACACATCGATATTGTTTATCGAATTCTATGAAAAGTCGTTTGTGAATCGTTGGTATTATTTATTGAGTACTGTGCACAGAGTTGGATGCGACGGATCATAGTTGTCTGTGGACTGTTGGTATTATTTTTTGAGTAGTGTGCGCAGAGTTGTCTGTGACAGATCATAGTTGTCTATGAATCGTTGGTATTATTTGTTGAGTTCGGTGCGTAGAGTTTTTTGTGACGAGACTCATTAGTATTGTTCACAGATGCTTATGCGTAGAGTTATATCCGCGTAGTGGTGTTTCCATGTAGATTTATCTATGACAGAGCACAATTCAGCGTTGTAGAAAAAGGAAATTTGAGTGCATGTTCGTGTTGATCTGAGGCTAGATAAGAAGACTGCATGTTCGTTGTTGATAGAGTATTGAAAACTCTGTGATCGGGGGTTTAAGTTGGTGGTTCACGCCATCACCTTGGATCCAAGGTGATTAGGATCTGAAACCAAATGAAAATAAATAGAGTTGTGGAATATGCTTCCTACACTAATAAATGAGAGAAGAATGTGTAAAATTAGATAAACACAGTTGTAGTAATAAACAACACAAAAACATACATCCATTAGACAATGATGTCCTAGGGAAAACTCTTCTTACAAGCATGTTCAATGTATTATTCAACAACTAAATGGTTACAATACATTACAAAGTCTCTATGCTTTCAAAAAGAGTGTTCATCATTAGCATAAGTATTCTAGAGAATTTCAACAACATAACAGTAGGTTAAAACTCACACACTATTTTTCTCCAACCCTAGCACTCAATTAATAGGCATAACAAAATCATTAACCATTTATGGTTTTCCAATTCTACATGCTGGAAACCACCAACAATTAATTGGCCAATTGCTAATGCTTAACATTCATTGTGTACTATGATCAACATTTATTCCCTATCACTACTCAACATTTATTCCCTGCAGCTACTCAACCATAATTACATGCTCTTCTACAAGACTACAAGACATATGACACACTTGTCCCAGTGTGAGGAGGTTATGGCATGTTTTTAGTTGGGTATTTTTGTAATTGGAGCTCTGCTCAATGAGAGGTCACCCTATCTTAAGAGGCAAGTGAACATTGTTTTTTTTCTATAATAATCATTAATATAAGTGTATATTTCACATATTCCATCTCATTTGTCTCTTGTATATGTTTTTCTAGTTTTATATTCTTTTTATACTTGTTTTTTATTAAGTTTTAAGGGTAAAGGATCACTACAAGGCCTCTCCAAATAATCTTGGGAGGAAGTTGAGAGAGTTCTAAGATGACTTTTATTATAGGAACTATGAATTAATACACAAATCCCTTACTCGATGATGTTAGTAGAAACACATGTGTTATTGTTAGAAGAAAAATCATTATGTCAATTTATGACATATATAATCAAAATAAGGTATATGGACAGGAACTCGATTACCACACCAAGTGAAATTGCAACTCAAGATCAGGGTTGGTACCACGATGAGATGAAATGAATTAATAAATAAGGAATTGAAGAAGAATAATTGACCAATAAACCATTAGTCTATTTGAGACTTGATACAAAAGAGGATAATAGAAAAATTGTGGCAAGATCGTAGAAAGGAAATGAAATTATATCAATGTGGGATCAACTTAATGATTATCTGCACAAAAGAACATCACCTCTAAAAAAAAAATACTACATATAAAACACATATAATTTATCAATTCAACATATGCTCTACTCACGTAACCTAGTAGTGATGCAAAGATATAGAAAACAAGGAAAATAATTGCAAAGCAGCTAGTCCCTGCATAATTTTAATCTCTTAGCAAAGGAGGAAGCTTGAAGCAAAAATATGATCTTTCAACATAGTTTTTCAAAGTCATATGGGTTTATGTTGAAAGGGAGATTTACTCTCTCTCAATACTCTTTCATTGGTTTTTCAGTTAATGTTAGAATAAGGTATGTAAATGATAGGATAAACACTATGATTTGCTATTGTGATCCTCATTTACCACTTTAGAAAATATCACTATTAACAAAAGCACTATTACAATTAAATAAATAAAAATTACAATAAAATTAAGAAATTTACATAAAAAGTACTATTACAATTAAATAAAAAAAAATTACAATAAAATTAAAATTTACAAATGTTGTGTACATTATATTAAAAAAACAATAAAAAATACTATTACAATTAAATAAATAAAAATTACAATAAAATTAAAATTTACAAATGTTGTGTACATTATATTAAAAAACCAATAGTAATATTTGTAATGTTATCTATTTTCATTTTCATCACTTTTTAACTTATAATAATTATATAATTTTTTATCAACCTATCTATCTATCTTAGTTTACCCATCTATCTTCATAGTCTCTGCACCACTAATATAATTTGTAGCAACTGTTTTTTATAATTAATTTAAAATTCTTACAAAGAGTGAAAATAAATTATAAAATTACCAATCAAAAATTGAATAATTAAAATAAATTATAAAATTACCAATCAAAAATTAAATAACTAAAATTATAAAAATACCAAAATAATTTTGTTTACATGAAAATGGAAATAATACATATATTTAAACAAACTTTGGATATCTTTTCAAAAATGGAAATAATACATATATTTAAACAAACTTTGGATATCTTTTCAAAAAGAGGTAAATTAATTTAAATTCGAAGCTTTTTGACTTCTAACATAAAACTATAGTCACTGCTTTGGTAGGAACTAATAATACAGATAGCAAAGTATAGTCACTGCTTTGGTAGGAACTAATAATACACATAGCAAAGGGTATATGCTAATTGTGCAAACAAGTAAGCCATAATCACTCAATTTTTTATTTTTTTAATGAAGATTCAATAAGTTACATAACTTATTGAGTGTAATTGAGTATGCCAACAAAACATAAATAAATATATTTAATAATCAATATACTTGATTGAGTGGCTCAAAACGCAAAAAAATAGTTGATTTGAAAGTCCAGAGATGTATTGATTGTGTGGCGCAAAACGAAACGGAATTAACATGGCTTTAACATGGTCTTGTAAAGTAGAGTTTTGCACAGAATCTTATGATTATTACCACAGCTCAACCATGCATCCCCCATCCTCCTCTCCTACTGAGAATAACCGCGTGGGACACCGACGACCGCTTATTAAATATAAACACAGTCGTAGCAGCAAAATGCTATTTCCGGGCAGGCTTTAATGGCAGGCCATAACTATATTGTTTGCGTTTCTGTATAGAATACAATCCATATCATGAACAGATTAGAATCATAGGAAAGGGACGAGCCTGTAGATCAACGAATAAATTTGGGATTATGGACAATTACATTTCCTGCGTTTCATCCAAACTTCGGTCCGATGTAGTGAAAGTCATAGTGATGTATGACTGCGTCCAAGAATTTGAAAGGCCGATGAAAGCGCAGAGCTGATGCTCGACAATGCCAAGTGGCTGCATAAAAACCCGCCAACTGGCTGTTTTGAACTCGCCTAGTAGCTGCATGCGAGCCCGCCAAGTGTCCCAGCGAGGCCTAATCGAATCAAAGTTTTATGTTTTCGTCGTTATTCCTGTACACTAATATAGGATTTGACTATTCTAAGATTTTTTTTATTATAATCGAATCAAAGTTTTATGTTTAGGATTTGACTATTCTAAGATTTTTTTTTATTCTAACCGAATCAAAGTTTTATGTTTATCCAGTGAAGTTTAGGATGAGATTAAATTAAAATAATATATTTGATCCTGTACACAGGAATCCACATAATAATACATATTTACTATGTATGTATTAAATAATTTATGAGTTTTTAACACATAATAATACATATTTACTATGTATGTATTAAATAATTTATGAGTTTTTAACTATTGCTGCACAAACATATAGACTAACAAAATTAAAAGGATAGACCTATAGACTAACTATTGCTGCACAGACCTATTGATTCCCGTCTCTCGCAAAGAAATGCAAATATAGGTGTATTGATTGTGTGACGCAAAACGAAACGGAATGGTTGATTCCCGTCTCTGGCAACTAAAGAGAATATGCAAAATCGTTGTCAAGAATGGGATTCGAACCCATGCCCTTTCGGACCAGTACCTGAAACTGGCGCCTTAGACCAACTCGGCCATCTTGACGTTGTCGAAAATAGAATTCTCAATTTTAAACAAATAGTAGTCATCCCATCTGACGTAAGGAGTTCCCGTTGAATTCTAAAAGACGGTATTCTTTCTGGTCGAGTCAAATCAATTCAAGTGACAATTAACAGAGACGTCCCACATATTCCCTCCCATTCCCTGCAACCCTGTAACCAAGCCAAATTTAAGTTACCATTCCAGAAAATGAACACATTACGTCCAGCATTTTTACCAGAGCCGGACTCATTCTGTCCACCAGCTTTACCTTAATTTTGCCAGACCACAAGCATTACGTCGACCATTTTTTCCATAAATTTGACTTTGCCTTTGCCTTACCTCAATCATTACGGTTCAGTAAATATGTCGGCTGCTTCTTATGGTCGGTGATAATGTTTACACTACACTCTCTGCATAATATCCTTATTTGTGGAAAAACGACATTGAAGCTCAGACGGTAGAGCGCTCGCTTATCGGATCGATACCCTGCACCTCCATCTTGTAAGTATTTTCCAATTCGTACATCGAGGTGAAGTCGTATAAGATTCTTCTATTACAAACTGATCCAGGGTAAAAATTGACAAAGATAGATATAGTTGTAGCTGTTAATAAGAATTATTTTAAAGTAGCAAAGTTGCATTTAAAAAAAACTAGTTGAAAACGAAGATAAGAATAGGGATCTGGTGTTTTTGTTTATGCATATCCAACTATTAAGTTTATCAGAAACCAAAGTAACCAACTCATCCGACACAACTCATCCGACACATAGAGGAAAATAAACAGTCTCACTCAATTTTTTTGAATTTACACAAACACACATGGACATGTTTTGTTTATATAAAATGATAATTATACAAACCCCTTTCACTGCTACATGTTTCAAAAGGAAATCATTACCATTAAAACATTATTTTAAGGGCAAAGGACCTACTTTCCTTTCAGAGGCATATTCAAGGCCCCTAGGCTTATCTCCTTTGCACAAATTATTTTAAGGGAAAAGGACTTACTTTCCTTTCAGAGACATATTCAAGGCCCTTAGGCTTATCTTTTTTTGCACAAAGCTGCATAATGACACACGAAATACTACTTGGGGATCAAAGACCCCATAGAGAGGGCATGTGTCGTGGTTGGAGGCCTTGTTCATAATGTTTGAGGCCTAAAAGGTTCATTTTTCTATGTAAGGCCCTTGTTTTCCTTTTTGATCATGGTCTAGGCCCTCATATCCATCACATTTGACTACTTTCAAACATTGATCCATTGATCCATTGAGCCAAAGCCATTTTGAAAGATAGCCTCAAAACTTGAAATGATTAGACCATCAACATAGTTTTGAAGGTAGCATAAGACTCTTTTGAAAGAACTCTTTGAGACCAAAGTAAAGGTCATTGACCTACTTTGAATGAGCACCCCCCAAAAAAGAACAAGGGTCATTGGGCCCATTTGAATATAACACTTTGAAATGAGGGAACAAGGCCACCAGGCCTTTTTTGAAGATGGCACATTGACCACTTTTTGAAGTTCTACCCAATTTCAAAATGAAGGCTTGTTGGCTTCTCTCAAAAAAATGCTCGAAACAAACAAACAAGCTCAAAAAGCCTTATTGAGGGGTGAAATTTTCTCTATACACACCTAGTCAATGCAACTTCCTGAAGCCTAAGCATAGCCCAAAGTTTCACAAACTTAGCTTCCATTAAAGACTTCATAAAGATCTCAACAACATGATTATATATCCTACAATAAATAAGAGACACAACAACATCATGTATCAATTGCCTTAAATAATGAGCATGGATCTCCACATTCTTCATCTTACTATGAGCAACAAGGTTCATAGCTATTTCTATTGCACTTTGATTGTCACAACACACTATAGTAAATTCCTCAAAGGGGATATGAGATTACCCATTAGGTTGTGAATTCACACTGCCTTTGCACTAACATTAACTGCACCTTTATAGTTTGCTTATGTGGTCGAAGAGAGACCACTTTCTACTGTGTACAAGACTATAATATGGGTCTAGATCCAAATGAAACATATAGCTAGAAGTTGACTTCCTATCATCTCCACGTCCATCCCAATATGAGTCAGTATAGTTGACTAATCGATTCATATTTTTATTACAATACTTTATACCAATCTAATAAGTTCCCTTGATATAACGAATGATCCCTTTTGTAGCTTTCAATTGGTTGTCCCTCATATCATGTATGAACCTGGAAACCACACTGATAGCAAAGGAAATATCATCTCAACTATGAGTTAATTAAATGAGGCTACCAACAAGGTACATGTACAAAGTAGCATGAACTTTTAGATGTCACAGGTTCAAGTCCAGAGGGGGGTAGGGTATGTATACCTCCATAGAATTTACCAGTCAAATCGTTGCATGGAGGGGATCCCTTGTCCCACAAATAAAGGGGTCTCATACACTGATTTGGTGTTTGTCTTAGTCGTGACCTTAAAAATATATTATTATTATTAGTAGTATAGATTCACACTCTTTAGTTAACTTTACTTCTGACTAATAAGGTGTAGCACAAGGTTTAAAGTCCTCCATTTTAAATATTTGTAATAGATTCAATGTGTATTTAGGTTGAGAGAAGAAAACATTTTCATCCATTTGTAAGATATGGATGCCCATAAATAAACACAATAGACCCAGGCCATTCATTTCAAATGTATCTACTAAATGATTCCTCAAACCCAAAATTAGATCATCACTACTTCCAATCATGACTAAATCATCAACATATAGTGCAACAATTAAGGTAGCAACATTGGCATGCAAAACATAATATTGTAATCCGATTCATAATGTCTAAAACCAAGATTGAGGAAAAACTAGCCACTCTTCTCATACCACACGCTAGGGGCTTGTTTCAAACCATAGAAAGATTTATTCAATTGACATACAAGACTGCCATCCTTCTCAAACCCTAGGGATTTATCCATATAAGTCTCTTATGTGATATCACCATGTAAGAAGTCACTTTAAATATCCATCTAATATACCTCCCATCTAAAACAAGCAATAAGTAAAATAATCAGTTGAACAACATTCATATTTGCAATAGGGGAAAATATTTTAGTGTAGTCGATACCTTCTTGTTGAGAAAATCCCTTTGCTACCAAGTGAAACTTGTGCCTTTTAACTACATCTTCAAATGCGAATTTGATTGTGTAGACCCATGAACATTTCATCACTTCTTGCAATTGAGGAACTAAATCCCAAGTTGTATTCTTCATCAATGAATGATACTTATTAGCCATAACTTTCTCCTAGTCAGGTCAATGATGCACATCTACATATGTATTAGGATCACATGTCTCTAGCACACATGCCATTAAAGCAATGCTACCACATTATTTTTGACATATATTTTTCCTTGAGTACTTTATGCCCCCTGCATCAACACCAATAACTTCAATTGTCTCATTGATCATCTATCTAGGAACACAAATGCCTCTTGTAGAGGGAATTATTGCAACAAAATCACCATTAATTGAATTATCAAGTGTTCCAAAACTTTTGGTCGACTTTGTTGTGGAAGGTCAATTGCAAGTCAATTATGGTGAATGAGTCAACTGCGCAATTAATAGATCTATTGACGCGCTGGTGGATATAGTGTAGTAGTAAGTTGATCCAAAATTATTCATAATTTCAAGTGGATCACTGTTTAACAATCCAGTAGAGGATCTTAACAAAGTAAGACTTGAAGTGTACTCATAAAAAACAACATACCTCTTGCAAATAACTTCTTGTTTGATTGAATCAAACCACCTACAGGTTTTCAAATTTCCATTGTAGCCCATCATGATACAAATATGACTATTTGCATCCAACTTCTTTCTCTTATTATTTGGAATATGAGCTCAAGATATGCATCCAAATGTTTTGAAGTGTCCAACTAAGGATTTCCTCCCACTTGATTCCTTAAGAGGAGTGGTATCCCATACATCTTTGGTTGGAATCATGCTTAGAGGGTAGTTTGAGTAGTAAACAACATGTACCCAAAACCGAGTTGGCATTCCTTTGGCCTGAAGAAAATATTGTTATATGTCAACCAAGGTCTTATTCTTCTTTTCAACAATACCATTTTGAGGAGATGTGTAAGGTATAAATATTTACTAAGAGATGTCATTTTGTGGCAAGTATCTCTCAAAGAATTTTCTCATAGATTCGCCACCATTGTTAGATCTTAAACATTTCATAGGGCGACCGCATTGTTTTTCATCCAGTGCCCTAAATTCCTTCAGTTTTTCAAATATACTATCCCAATTCTTTAATAAATATACTCAAGTGTACCTAGAAAAATCATTAATGAAATTTAAAACATACCTTGCAACCATTAGTGACCGTTTTTTTATTGGACATAGGTCATTGTGGACAAGTTCGACTAACCGATTCTTTGCTCTCCATGCCTTCCCTATTTCAAATGTAGCTTATTGATGCTTTACAAGACCACACTCTTGACATACACCATAAAGGACACCATAAAGGGGAGTCCATTAACCATATTAAACTTCATCATCAATTTCATACTTTGGAAACTTAGATGTATGAGTCTTTCATGCCAAATTTTGCTTCAGTATGAAGGTAGTTGATCCTAAATTCTTCTTACGAAAGTAGGATCTTGGCTATGAGGGTAGTTGATCCTAAATTCTTCTTAGGAAAGTCACAAAACGTATATAGTATATCCTTAGGGTCAACAAAACCCTTAGTAGCAACAACAAATTTATTGCTCATATCTTTTACAACAAACTTATCCTAAAGTACTTAATATAATATTATTTTTATTATACTTAGGATATATTCATTATGAGCTTTATTCATGTTATTACGGGAATTGAACTCCGATGGAGACAATAACAATCATTCCTCACAACCATCCAAACTACACCCAATTGACCTAATAAATCCCATTTATTGTGTAATTATTTTACTTTTTTAATAATTCACATTTATTTTGTAATTCGTTTACTTCTTTAATAAAATTTGTGTGTATGAGAACAATGGGAGATTCCAAGAAAAGAAGCCATTGGAAAACTATGTTGTCACATCGATCAGTTTGATTGGTATGCAAATGGTTTGGTCTTAAGTTTTAGATCTGTAAGTTTATTATCTTCTATATAGTCAAATTTCTGCGAGATTAGATTATCCTCTTGTGTTGTTACCAATTTTAATCTCATCCTCTAGCCAAAATGGTATTCTATGATTAAGCCAATACTCCAATACTTCATCAAACTTAACTTCTCCTCTCTTTTGCTTGAAAACTTTTACCTCCTGATATCTACCAGCCTTTTCTAATACTAACTGCAACACTTTGTGTGTTCCAGTCGCGGACTTCACACCATTCCTTTTCTTTTCACATAGAAATAGTTGTATTAATGGAACTACGTTCAGATCTAAATGATTGGTGAGGTGCCTGTGCTATCAGTCGATATTGAGTATAAGCAAGTTCGATCAGAGTCTGGATGGAACGAGATCTTGGAATTCCAAAACGAATGCGGTGAAAGGATAAGTTCGAGGAAGTCTGGTGCGATGGAATAGCAGATCAAAGGTTAATAAGTTACAAAAGATATGCTGCCAACTAATGTCATACGATTCTTTTTCCAATGAGTTCTTTTTGAATAAGGAAAGCTGCATAGCAGCAGCTGGTCCCTGCCTTTGTTTTTGAAAGCAAATGATAGTGGTCAATGGGTTTTAGGCAGTTAAATAAAACTCTCTTTTTTTTCACCCAAATCTCAACTTATAAGTGGAAAAAAAAAAGGTGATGTGTTGTATGCATTTCAATCACTGTTTCAAGTTTTCGTTCAAACTGAATTATTATATCAAGATTATGTCCAAATTGCTTCATGTTCAAGCTAAGCCATTGCTCAAGTTCAAGTTCACTTTCAAACATCATCTCAAGTTCAAGCTTCTCTTTTTCACTCTTTCTCGAATAGATTTTTATGGATTTCAAATGAACATTATTTTCTCATGTTTTATTTATTTCTAGCTTCAAAAAGTTTATAAGATTTAAAAAATTATAAAATGAGCAAGATCTTATAAAAAACTCCATTATTTATTACAAAGACTAATAGTAAAAATGTTAAACAACTAACCCAATGTAGCATTGGGTAATTCTTTACATTATATAATTAAATTATTATAAATCAAATAATTTTTAAAAATTAAATATTTTAAATATAAAATGTTTTTTTCCAAAAAAAATATAAAATAATAATTTTGAAAAATCTTTTTGAAAATCTTTAATACTTGAAAGTTGAAGTTCGCTCAATTTTATTAAATATTTAAATCTTAATGTTAATTATACTTCTTTAACATTGTTGTTTTTAATGATTGTGGGGTAATAGAGATATCATATGAAGAATTTTTATTTTTTATATCATAAATTAAAATAAATAAATATTACAATATTAAATAAAATAAAATATTATTAATATTAAATAAAAATCTAAATATTTTTAATTAATTGAAGGTTCATATTACATTCATGGATTATGAGATGAAGATATTAGTTTGATATCATTTATTATAATTGTTTTTTTTATTAATATTTTTAAAAAGAAATTCATAGATGGGGTGATACATAGAGTATATGTGTTAATATCTGGAGTAGATATGAGGGTAGTTAAGGCCCCTCACCGCCACCCTCCTCCCCTGTCCAGTTGTGATGTCTAGCTTTCACTTCTGCCAAGTCTTAGTGCATTGGGTCTTAATGAAGACTAAGGTTTGGTTCTTCAGCACTAGTACGATACAACGAATGACCATTATTCCTGCACTTATGGCTACCAGAGCCATCAACTCCTCCAACATCTTGCTCTTATTGTCTTATGGGGGGTCCTATATTGGGCATTTGATCGCAGTTCATGATGTAATTCTGTTTTATTTGCTCCACGCCCTGGCTTTCCATCCTCCATCTCCTGCTCGCACCATTATTGATTCCATTCACCCTACGCTCTACTTAGCCATGCCTCACGAGAGAGGTAATTCCCGACGAGGGCCAACCTATTATAGTCGGTTTGGTAGGCACAAACACTTGGGACCAGCCTCTCTCGCTCGCATCCCAAGCGGAAGTTCGGACCACTCACCCTCCTCTGATCAGAATTGGCATGAGGTGGCTCAACTGGAGCCCCATCCATCAAACACATAGGGTCTCCATGGAGGTTGTCCGATGGAAGAGGAAATTCCGCCCAACTGGGAGGAAATTCTGCCATTCTTTTCTATCACCACCTTGGAACAACAACCGGCCACTTGCACAACCACCCCTTTGTTTTTCCAGGAGCTCGCCGAGAAATGATGCATCGTGGAAGAGGAAATATATCTTCAGGAGGAGCACTCTGGAAATAATTTTGTTGCTACTGTGGAAGAGGACCATGTTACCATGGAAGAGGACCCTGGAACAAACTGGTATGAATGTTGGAAAGAAGACGATGTTGAAGAGCATGCTCAGCTCTTCTAGGCTCACATAAGACCACCTGGTCTTGATCTTCAAGATGCGCAAAGATTTGGAAGAGTAGAATCACAACCAATGTACCCTCAACAAGCATTTTGACATCATGTACGACTCCCTGTCAAGCGTGCATGTGAAAAGTCGATGCCCGATTTGTTGCCAGCCTTTTGTCTTCCGATTTCGCCAGGATGGACGCCCAGGTTTGCCTCATGTCTAGTGCTCTTACATGTTTTTTCTTTGGTCTTAGTGTTAAGTATTTTTTGCATTACAGACTCTATTTTTGGTTCACTAGTTGGCTGGGGCACTCAGTCCACCGCCTGTTCTGGTTTCCACGCTTGTGGCAAAACAGGTGGCAAGTCCCAATGTTTTTTACAGATGTCACTTTAAGGTTTATGAACAATAGTGTCCACATGTTTTGGTTTCCACTGATGTGGCAGAACATGTGGCGTGCTCTAGTGTATACTCAAACATGTGTGATTTTTGCTAAAGCAAGGTAATACAACACTTTTTTATTTACAAAAAAAAAAAAAAATTCAAAATTTTTATAGGAATTAATTAAGAATGATGTTATTGACAATAAATAATCTTAAATTGGAATCTCCAATGTCATATGGTAATATAGGCTCCCATATTGTCAAATAAAAAATATCCTACATGCCATGTCACTTTTTCTCAATCTCAAAGTTATGGTAATAATGTAACAATATTACACTAAGCTATATTAATCTAGTGTTTCTAATTAAACATTAAAATGCTTACCAATAATTTTTATAGTTAATTGTATTGATTTTAATTGATTATCCATATATACATTTGCAAAGACACGCAAATTAATTATTGTTAAATATTTCAACTATTGTTCTTATGGCTACCTAAAGTAATATGGTCATAATTAAGCTTGTAAACCAAATCATAAATGAAAATAACTTATATCAATTCAAAAGTAAGATTATGTGTGATTTCCCAATGAATGTAGTATGGTCATAATTAATCTTGTAAACAAAATCATAAATGAAATAGATTATGTAATAATCGATATCAATTCAAAAGTAAGATTATGTGTAATTTCCTAATGAATTTATTATGGTCATAATTAATCTTGTAAACCAAATCATAAATGAAACAGATTATGTAATAACCAATATCGATTCAAAAGTAAGATTATATGTGATTTCCTAATGAAATTAGGATTTTTAAAACTTTAGTTTAAGACTTTGTTGACAAAATAAACTAAATGGAAACGAAATAAACTTTGTTGTTCTTTTGTTTCTTGTTTGAGGCCATTTACATTAGAAATTGATTATAATTTTGTTTGACGAACTGTTAAATTATTTACATGAGACATTAACTATCCTAAGAAATCCACTTAAAACAGAGTAAAAATAATAAAACTAATCAAAATGACCGTGAAAATTATTAACTCCGGCTATAAGGATGACAATCATGGACTTTATTCACTTTGCATATTGGAATGCTTATCGGGATCCCACCAAAATGTGTACTACAGATCTTACGGAACACATTTCTCACCAGTCATGGTATGGAAGAAACACTAGGAAATACACGGGAAATGCACGACATCTAAGAAGAGTAATAAGGAAAGGCAACCCTCTTATAAGAGCAAGTAATTTCAGAGTGTCTCATGTAGAATTTAATTAAAATAGTTTGAGTTGTAATTTGAAAGTGCTTTGTAAATATTTTCACATTTCACACATAGTTATGATATAATATAACTTCATTCTTATGCAAAGTTTTGGTTCTTCGTTGAGCTTGAATCTAGTCACTGGTAATGTAAATGCTGTAATTTGAAAGTGCTTTGTAAATATTTTCATGTAAATGTTGTAATTTGAAAGTGCTTTGTAAATATTTTCACATTTTACACATTGTTATGATATAATATAACTTCATTCTTATGCAAAGTTTTGGTTATTCGTTGAGCTTGAATTTAGTCACTGGTAATGTAAATGTTTTTGATCATGGGATTATAGTTGCACGCCTTAAAACTATTGAAACTATTGTTTGGTCTAGTATGTAGAAAATAGATATGGCGAGACCTTTTCTAAAATGTTTGGATAAACGTTCCAAGCATATATGTTGATCACTTCCTTGCGGATCATTGAAGTTTTTGGGACTGCATCCCACATGACTTTATAGTCTCCCTCAAAGAGAGTGTCAATGATAACCTATGTAACCTTGTCAGTGGTGTAGGATATCCCTTCATGCTTAGGCCACAAGAAATTTGTCTTCTTGATCTATTTGCAACAGATCTATACCCACTAGCTTTAGCCATTGCTTAGTATTCACATTATACATTAATTATTTAATTATTCAATCATTTTTTTTTAGAGGAATAACATCTTCAATGGCTTTCTAAACCTTGTTTTTTAGTTCGTCGTGTCTAAGCTCTTAACAAACTAATATAAAAAAAGACAATCTATAATAGAGATTATTTCAAATCCACAGCCATACCTTGAATACTTCATAGCTCCTTAGTATTACAAAATATCGATCCTTTCCACCCCTCCACCAACTATCTATTCCTTAAAGATCGCAAGAGCAACTCACACAATATGCTCTTCCTTAAAGATTTGTTTTCTAGCAGGAACAACTCACACATTATGTGTTGGGAATGTATCTATCAATGCTTCCATTTATAAGTCTTTTTCACAATTTCTCACATACATTGTTCTTTGTCACAACTTCCTTCCATCCCTTTTGTTTGATTGCTTCTAGTGGATTCAAATCATGCTGGTAGTCTTATGATTTTTGGTATAGTAACTGGTTCAATTTTGTTGTTCTTGTTTTTCTTTCTTTCTTGGAATCTTCATGTTCTTCCTCATGTTTCTTTTCAACGTTGTAGTCCATGGAATCTTCTATAGATTCCATGGCCTTCCTTCCTAAAGGCTCCAAATTTTTCCTTTCGCCATAGGGACATAAATGTAGATGGACTACCAAGGATATTTAAGCTTATTTTCGAAGAAGACTTCTTCTAGAGTCAAGTTGAACATGTGTTACTTATCATGGTTGCTACTTCCAATGAAGAACATGGACAGATACTTCATAGTATTCACGGATTCTTCAATGGATCATATCATTGGGGATTAGCTCCCTCATAATCCTAGCTTCATGCATGAATGAGCAGTATCTAGAACTTCCTTGTTTTTATTTTGAGACTACATGTTTATGGAATTCTGCAATCAATTACCTATATCTGAGAGAGTCCATGCTTCCATATGTTGCATCTCTCTTTGCTTTATGCAAAGTGTCACAAGCATGTTCCGGTTTCCTTTTGATTACTAACTTCCTCCAAGTTTGACTCCATCCGAGTCTCTTTAAGTTTGTTTCTTTTTGTTCTGATCGTTGCCCATATGGCAGTGGTTGTAAGCAAGGTGTCATCCTTATAAACTTCTTCTATGACATCTTCTGCAAAGATTGTTCATCAAAGGTTTGTCAACATATTTCACAAGGGTACCTGCCCGAAACAAGACAAGAAACAAAAGAAAGATCCAAGACAATATGTTTATGATAGTAAATCAAAACAAGAATAAGGACAAGGATAGAGGAAATTGCTACAAGCCTGGAAAGACATCTTCATGATAGCCTTCATGAAATAACTTGTTTGAGACAACAAGAACAACAATGTTTCTAATACAACATACAAGAACAACAATGTTTCTAATACAACATCTTTTATATGAAGGATAGTTTCTTTGTAACGAACCTTTGATTATTAAACATAATTAATTTAATAATAAATAATCCTAAAAGATTAGCTAAATCATATTTATATCTTTAAATAACATTTCTAATAGGATATTAAATAGTGTTGATGAGGGTTAATGATTGATCTAATTATTAATTAAATTCATTAATTAATAAAGTATTAAATTAATGGTTAAGAATAAAATATAACATTTTAACTGCTTAATGATATAATAGAAGGACTACATATGATCCCTAGAAGATAAGAGAATTAATGAATGGATATGGCAATTAAAATGGAGGGATAAGGAATTTAATGCAAGATGGAGTGTCGGTGAAGGTAGGAGGAATAAGGGGGGGTGAAAAGAGTTGAGAGGGGGATCGATTTTTCATTCTATGAGAGTGGAGAAAGGATTTTGGGGAGAGCTTGGAGTATTGGGCATAGTGGAATTTACAGTGCACCTAAGTTGGAGGTTTTGGGCTCTGAGGGCTAGGATATCCACTGATATCCTAGGGCTAGGTGCTACTAGTCGATAGGGAGGTTGGTTTGGGTGGTGTCCTAAGGAGCAAGCTAAGGAAGCAAGCTAAGGAAGCAAGAAAGATCGTGATTCAGTGTTAGAGTTATGAATTGTTTTGAAGTAAATTTAATAACAATTTATGACTTGAAATATTAGATCGCTTAATGCTAGATTAAGTAATTATTACCCCATCAGAGTTTTGTAATTTAATGGTTGCTTAAATTAACTTAGAGTCACTACATCTGCACGTGAGCCCTGGTTCAAATATGGAACCCAGGGCCTAAATAAGGGGTGTTTTTTTCTTTTGAGAAACTCACCACAATTTAACTCCTCAAGTAAACAAACATGAGAAATTGCATTAGATCAATCAGTAAAAGAAAACTTAAGATAAAAACCGCTGAACTTTTCAACGAAGATAACATGATTTTAAGGGGTACTATATATATTATATGAAATTATATTTCTGGAAATTATTTTGTTAATATAACAAGAAGATGTTTCTATTAGCTACCTAGAATCTACGCGTTCAATACAAATAGGTGCATACATAGACTGCAAATAAAGGGTTTCTAAGTATCATTTTATTCCTTCGAGATATGAGCGTTAGAAATTTATAGAGTAGAATCATAAATATTTTTCAAAACAACGTCAAGAAAAAAATTTACAAACAATAAACTTTTCACGGCAAGTAGAAAATCAGGAAGGAACCAGCCAAGGCTTGGTTCCGGTGAAAATTTTCCATTCACAAGGAGAGTTCGAATAACTGCGAAAAATTTTAAATCTCTCGGCAATTAAAATTTGAGAAGTCCTGAACGAAAACTGCATATTTGGTACAAATATCTCTGCAAATTTCAGCAGAGTAGTTTTAGGGGCAAATTAGGGAAGACGTTGCAAAACACACAAGGAAATAAGCAATTATAAGCCGCTAAGAAAGATCAAATGGTCGGGCAAAAAAAAAAAAAACAACTGAGGACACTTCATTTGCATCCCCATTTCGTATGTAAAATTTATCCGTCAGCCTATTCCTCTCGCATCGCCTTACCTCCCATTTAACAAGAATCACCATTTAAGCTCGTGAATCGACTCGCGAAACACTACACAAAAAAAGGATTAAAAAAATCAAATGATATCGTTGGTTTTGTTGCTGGCTTCACGAGGCTCTTGAGGGTGGTTGTTGCTTCTGTGGGCAAACAACAATGGCGACCTTACTCTCTATGCAATCTCCATCGCCATCTCCGCTTTCAATGCTCATTCGGTGCAACTCCAACCTCACCAATAATGCCCGTGTCTACAAGTCAAAATTCCTAAATTTTGAAACAAGCAACTTAATCTCAAAAAATCATTAATGTAGTGCAATTTGGCCTACTTAACTGCATACAACGAAGCGTTTCTCCCAACAGAGCTGCTCTATCTTCCTCTCCAGCTATTGAAGAAGATGTCCACATAAAAATTAGCACTGAAAATGGATTACACTCGACAGAAAATGGTAGCTTAAGACAAACAATCGAAGAACAAGATGGCGAAGCTACGGAAGAGGAGAGTTCGGTTGAAGGCACAGACGGCAACGCCCCAGTTTTAAAGAGAGTATCACTAGAAGAAGGAATTTCTCCATCATCTCCCACCCAGATGCAGGAAAAACAACACTTACAGAGAAGTTATTGCTTTATGGAGGAGCCATACATGAAGCAGGTGCTGTAAAGGCTCAAAGAGCAACACGCCATGCTACATCAGATTGGATGGACTTAGAGAAGCAACGGGGTATCTCAATCACATCAACTGCTATAGTGTTTGAGACGAAAGGTTTCCAAATAACACTTCTTGACACTCCTGGGCATCAGATCGAAGCCGGACTGCGGTGAGCGTGGGTCGAATCACACCACCTTCAGCCTAACGCTTCCCAACCGAGATATTCCCCGCATCGTCCGAGGTATTTATGCATCATGCTTTTCTCCAAATTTTATCCTCCCAATCTCTTTATAGCATTCTCCAATCGGGTATTTACCTCATCGATATCAGAACTGACTCCCAAATAAACTGAAGTTTTTGACTCCCAAATAAACTGAAGTTTTGACTCCCCAACAAAATGCATTCTGCAAAAACTGAAATAACCTTTGCACTTTGAATAATCACACTAGAAATTTTACAACAAAAGATTGATCTCATGGATATCAATCCAGTACTTGAAATCTGAGTCGCGAGTTCTATAAGAGGAATGTTTAAATCCACCAAAATTGCTTCTTTGGGGAAATTTCCTAATGTATTTTCAATGATAAATGAGGCATACCTATTCCAGAAAAACCTTAGAGTGCATAAAGTGTATATGGGAAAACCCATATCAGAAATGACCAGCAGAACAAGCTTCGATTATTGCAGGCCTCGGATGATAGAATTGCACGTTCCGAGTGATATATATTTAATTCTATCTTTAATGCTTGCGATTCTTGGATGATGAAAGTGCCCGGCAAAGCTCATGCCAACGGATTGCATATTTCTCCCCATTCTTTACGATTAAATTCATTGTACTGTGATATCTAGTTTCTCGGATTGCTCACTCCTGAACCCGACGAGGCTACCATAGCTCAAAGTAGATTATCCCATAGCCAGATAATTCCGCGCTGCAGAACATCAGTACCCATATCTATCCAAATAGTTAGATTATTCCAAATATGGAGAGTGAGGGCGCATGTGGGTCGTGATGCAAGCCCCACGCTGTCTACTTAAGAGGTCTTTAAAGCGCGGGTGGCATGCAATCCCCACGCTGCCAATACATAGTCATTTTTAAAAAAAAGGTTTGTTTACTTTAATTTGAGTTATAAATATCCAATTTTAGTTATTTATTAAATTTTCTCATATATATATCATAGCTGAAATAAAAAATAATAAAAGTATAAATGTGAAATTAATAAAGTTAATTCGCTTAATTAAAAATAAAGTTAAACTAATAAAATATTATTAAAAGTTTAATTTTTTATTATTAAAAGTCTAATAAAGTTTAATTTTATTGTTAATAAAATATTAGTTAAGTTAATGTGTTAATTAATTTAATAAAAATATTAGTTAAGTTTGAGCATTACAATAAAATTATGGAAACCGGTGGAATTGAACCGACCTCCTTCCACCGCGGAAAGTTCTACGAATCCGCCTTTACCAACGCAAGCATGCTATTTCTTTTTACAATTAATTTAACATTTAAATACTTAATTGTCATACCCCAGACCACATGCCAAGCTACTGCCACCTTTGAGCCATATTGTGTCGCGATGCCAAGCCATCAAGCCAAAAGACGGAATGGAGGGAGCCCACACAGCGGACGAGGGTGCTCGTACGCTAAGCGCCTTAAGAAGAATACTAACGCATACATAGCACGCAAAATTTATATCGGGCATAAATTAATAAACTTAAGGTCATTTTAATCAAGTTGTAAGCCGTGAAATTAAAAGGGCCTCGACTTGGACAAGCGGGAAGGAGGCAACAGATGCACTAGGAGCGTAAGCATAAAGGCGTAAGGCTAACGTAGCTATAGGGAAGAAACCAATAGTTGTTTTCAGAGGGGCTTAAGAAATGAAGCTTAGATGCTTAAACCTAACCCTAAACTAGCCAATCCCCTATCGGAAAGTAATGTCTGTTTACATACAAGTAAATAAAATTTACGCCCAACCCTATTTCTAAAGTTTAGTATACCAATTTAAAACATCTCGAACTCACCTCGACAACTTGGTTGATGCAAATGTGCTAATACGATGGTCGTGACTCGGAGGTTTCAGGGGAGCGTCACGGCACCGCCACGCTTTACCACTACACCATCGCCCACTACCATATCGCTGCCAAGTAGCCATCAACAGACTTAGCAAGCAACAACCGATAGAACCTAAGTGGAACTCTGCACCGCTCGATCGGTGGTAATCCGTACGCCATGATTCGTGGGGAGGACTCCACCAAGACATCACGCCAGAGTTGAAAATATCAAACTTCCTGAGTTTGCCGAGGGTCGTTTTCGAACGCTGGAAGCATGGTTGTGGGCATGAGACCAGTGTTTTTCCTTGGCGAACTATACCCACCAGCGCTTTAAGATCGCCATTTTTCTTCGCTTAAGGACAACGCCTTTGAACTGTGGGTAACTCGAAAGACAATCGCATCTTTACCCCGCATTAATTTGTGATTTTGGGAAATTTTCGAGGAGAGGGTCTGGAGGAAATATCTACCGGCGTATTATGAGGAGCAACACGTTGGGGCATTTCATGCCTTACAAAGGGAAACAAAATGGTAGAAGAATACGAGATCAGATTTATAGAACTGGCCAAATATGTTTCGTATATGGATAGTGAACAACGACAAAGTGAGCGCCCATCTGGCGATTGAACCCCAGATAAGAGCTATGGTGAGGATGTGGAAGCCATCTTCAATAGAGGAAGCGGTGGAAAGTGCTACGCTGAAGAACATATGAACTTGACTGGGGTGCAAGATCGACATTTCCGCGATCGCCGTAGGTTCACAGGGAAAGGCCCCGAGGACATTTCCTAGGGGAGGAGGCCCAAGGCCACCGCCATATGGTGGTAATAGATTCACGCCAAGGACAATAGCTGGGCTGTGGGATTTCAATGGCGGCAAGTGCAGCATCTCGCTCATCGCTAACTGGGTAAACAGACCACGCATCATCTCGTGGAAGTCAGCGAGTCGCGTATGTGGGTTCCGTGGAAGGAACTTGTTTCTAAAGACACACATAACAATGCACTGTGTTCGACTGTTACCAAGTAAAAGGGGACCCTATTATCAGCGCGACTTTGGTTACAATCGTGGTTCGTACGTGAGTAAGCGAAAGGCTTTAAATGGGGAGAGCAAGTAGTACCCACCATATTCACGCAGCTTAATAACACCGTGCCGTAAACATCAACTACTCGTGGTGGAGTCGCTTCGTGCATGCCAAATCATATCAATGTTAAGATTTTGTTTGATTCTCGTGTGATGATAGTTCCATTTCACCATCCGCATTAGAAAAGTAGGAGTGGGTTGTAGCCTGGGCTCGTTAACGATGTTTTAAATAAGTCGAGATATTTCGGGAAAAACAAGTATAGGACCTAGTCGATAATTATATAGTAGACCCAGGAGTGTGCACTACCAAGTTGAAAGTATACATCGCTTCGGGACGATGACCCATCATTGGAATGGATTGGTTAACGCCCGTCGAGCTTTGGTAGATTGTTTCGCGAAAGAGGTGCTTTTGTGTCGATGATGAAGGAAGACCACTAGATATCCAGTGGTATACAAGAAAAGTGTTGTTACGCTTCATATCTACTATGAAGGTCAAGTGATGCTGGAGACAAGGGTGTCGAATTTATATAGTAGAGGCAGTGAAATACAGAAAGGGACCCTCATTAGATCAAGATCCGGTCTTAATTTTAATTTCCAGATGTTTCTCTTCCAACGAAGCCATTTCGTGGTTATAGAAAGGTAGTTTGATTTTACTATTGAGCTTAAAACTGGTGCAGAACCAATATACAAAACTCCATATCGGATGGATACGTCAACTTTGAATTTTCGTAAATGCATTGAAAGACATCGACTTAGGGCTAATATATCTAGTGTCTCACTCGGGGCGACTGCACTTTTGTAAAGCAAAGAAGGATGGATCCTTACTAATGTATGGGATCAAGTACCTCGAACCATGCTACGTTGAAGAATAGGTACCCGATGCCAATGAATAGATGACCTTTTGGATCAGATGAAAGGAGCAACAAGATTCTCAAAGATCGACGGCGATCGTGGTATCATCGGGCTAAGGATTAAGGTAGTGATATCCGCAAAACGGCCTTTCGAACCGGGTTTGGATGACACGAAGTTTTGTTGTAGTACCTTTCTCGATTGGACCAATGTCAAAGATTCATGAGCTCATGAACGGCGATTTCGGGAAGTACTTTAATCTGCTTTGTGTTAAAGTCTTTTAGATGACATCCTTCATCTATTCAAGAGAATGAAAAGAGAATCATGAGGATCACTTTCGTTAATAGTGTTTGTCCTGTTTTAAGAGAACAAATGGAAGTGGAAGATGTTCTAAGGTCTCCTTCCAAAGAGATCCACTATTTAGGGCTCAGAATTATTTCCATAGCGTAAATCAACTACAGGCCGGGTTGGTGGAAGGTCAATGAAAATGCCCATGAGGTGAGGAGCTTCATGGAAGGTTACGCGGTTGTTTACTCCGGTTATTTGATTCTGTAATGATGAAATCCATTCAAATTAATTTCAACAAGGGTCAGTATGAATGGATTTAAGAATCAAGAGGTATCCACATTGAGGCTTAAGAGGTTATTGGAACGAGCGCCACCTCTACGAAAGGTCGATATTGAAAAAGGATCATACCAGATGCCTCGGGCAAGGGTTGTAAATGCCTAATGCAAGATGGAGGAAGATAGATTATACCAATAAGTTGAAGAAACATCGATGATGAGCACGCGTTTCATGGATTTGAGCTATGCCTAATGTTAAATAAACCATAATTTATCTTGAAAGTTTGCCAAACTTTGAGCCCAAACAACATCAAATTTTAAAACATCTCTTCACCCAAAAGAGATCCTAACGCCGTTAAAGACAATGGAAGTGAGTTTGCTATGAGCAATGATTTTGGTATATCGTATATCAAGGGAAAGGAAAAATGTGGTTGCAGATGCCTTAAGTAGAGTATATCATCAATCTCCTTGGTACCCTTTAAAGGTCAATCTGAGGGAACGGTTGTTGACGCAACTCCTTGGAGAAAGTTGGTATTTAAATGTTACTTCAAACCTCCGTGAGGGGAGGCTAGATCCAAAGTACTAAGGGTATAGTTTGGAAACGACGGATTGTTAAGATATCTTCCAGGAAGCGATGTACATCCTCGTAGAATGGGATATTCGGCTAATCACATCAAGGAAGCCCATAGATCACTTTATTGGTAAAGATCCCAGAGGAAGAAGATGTACTCAGATATGAATAGGCTCTTCTTGGGTAGGCATGAAATGCTATGTAGTCCATTTCTGCCAAGTGCCTGGTAGAGCGTCAACAGGTGAATCCGACCACCATCACCCGACGTGCCTCCTACAACCACATGATGTTCCTATGTCCAAAATGGGAAGTCATCTCTCTTGGCGGATTTTTGTGGGGTTAGCCAACAGCCATCCCATAGACACAATGCTACATTCTTGTGATAGTGGATAAGTTAAATAAGAGTGCTCATTTCATTCCCATAGAGACGCTTACGATGTCACCGATGTGGCATCGCAGGTTTAGGTTAAGGTCATCCGCTTTGCACGGAATAATAATTTAAAAACATCATTTCGATAGGACCTGCATTCACTTCTGATTTTGGACAAGTTTACGCGATTGGGAACTCATTGAACTATAATAACTTATCATCCCGAAAATGTATGGCGACTCGAGAGTAAATCAAGTCATGGAAGACATGCTTAGATGTATGTAATGGATAATTCAACCTGATGGAAATACCTACCTTGGTAGAGTTTGCCTACAAAAACGACTATCTTAGTTCCATTGGAATGCCACCCCATGAAGCTTTGTACGGGAGGCCACGCGTATACTACCTTTGAGTTGGGATAGACTGAAGACCAAGTAACAAATGGGCCGTTATTGATTCAAGAAATGGAGGAAACGGTGATTCAGATTAGGCAGAGAAAAGGAAGCACAGGATAGGCGTAAAAGTTATGCGGATGCACACGTGAACCTAATCGGGTTATGAAGTGGGAGACCAAGTTTTCATCTCAGATCGCACCTAATAAGAGTACCATACGGGTTCGAAGGGACAAAGTTATCACCTCGGTTTATAGGACCATTCGTGATCCAAGAGAAAATTGACCCGCTACCATCGCCTCGCATCGCCACCCCACTTGCATAAACTCCATAATGTATTTCATGTATCCTGCTTTACGCCATTATGTTGTTCACGAATCACATAAACTAAATTGGAAGGTGAAATTTATCGGATTTGGAAACTTCACTGCAGAAATCATAATGCATATTTGACCGTAGAGTCCGACGGCTCAAGAACCGCCTAGTAGACCAAGTTAAGGTCCAAAGGGACAAGTATAGTCCAGGATACGCTACTTGGGAAGATTAATACTCATAACGACTATACCTCATTATTTTGACCACCTCGAACATGTTTCTCAAAGGTGGGGGTGTATGTAAAACCACCTTTTAACTTAGAATATCCGTGATTACCGGCGGCCTATATACTATCTTTCTAGTCACAAAGGAAACTATTAAGGATACACTTAAACTTTAAAATTCTGAACTCATGAATGTTTTGTCGTTAATGATGATGATGTACATGAAGTGATCTATCGCTGGCATGTGAATTTATGAATGATTAACGTTATTGATGATGATGTATGAATGTGAAAGCCATGGTGTGAATGTAAACTTATAAAAGATTAACACATCGTAATGATGATGTATCCGATGTGACACATTATGAGAATGAAGAAATGAATGAACGTTTAAATGCCATTAGGATGATGTTGGATATGATGTAATCTATTTTGGGCAAATGATAATCTTGTGAATGGGCGTTGAAATTGAATTATGAGATATTGTGAGATCTATTTCTAATTGAAACCTTTGATGTAATTCCATCTGCATGGAGGATACCAAATTGAAATGATTCTAGTACGTAAAATTATATGACGATAATGCATAGGAATGTATGAGTTTGTGTTACGCAATTAATCAGGTTATGGGCTATGAAACAGCCAATGGATAATTTGATGATGAAAGTGTATATCAGACCATCAATCGGTGAAACATTACGGCATGATTTGCCACATTTGGAAATTTATATTGGCTTGGACGCATTGCTATGATATGTGGATCACTGCATGACTTCGTGCAACGACACTACCCAAAACCCGGACAACCATGACAAAACCCTCCAAAGAATATGGTGCCATCAGATCTTAATATAGGTAAGCGACCCCGGTTCATAGGAGGGTGGCGATTCCAATCGCATCCTCCATTGTGGGGTGGGTCATCGTAGGGGTGGACCCCAGATCTGATTAGGAGGGGTGAGCATTTCCCACCGCGGTATTTCCTCCTCGAAACTGCTTCATGGGGAGAACGGGTAAGGTCACGCCCTCAGTCGTGTGATGATGATCGGCCGGCCCATTAGGGAAGCTTACCTAGGAGAAGACACTTCCACCATGGGTTCTGGCTTTTGGAGTTAGGTCGGTGAGAAGAATCTTCCCAAGATAGTCTAGTGCAGGGACGGATAGGAAATGGAGTTGGAAGTAGGTTAGGAGGAAGGATGAGTAGAATAGTTGGAGACTATGGCGCGGAGATCTGTCTTTTGGTGGGGGATTTGATGAAGAAAAATGTGTATATGAATATTCATTATTATGTAACCAAACCATTTTGTTTGGAAAAATAAATTATTGAACCGACAATTGTAATTAAACTAATTTCACAATAATTAATTGATTGTTGTCTTTTAAAAAGACTAGTCTTGCCGTGACTGATTGGATGCATACATAAAATACTAAAGTGATGACAGCTTTGATTATTAGTGCATGCATGAGAATTGTATGTACAAGCTGCCACATACATTTCTTTGTACATATACACTAGTATGTATGAGTTTTCTTGACTCTACTTACTAATAATGCCAGCTACTTGTTATGAATGTGTGAAACATGTTCTTGTTCTCTGTACCATAAGATACCCTAACTCCGGGACTGTTTCCTCAAGGTGTATTTAACGACCCTTGATTATTAAGATAATTAATTAATACATTAATCCAAAGATTAGCTAAACTCAGTATTTATATCTCCAAACAACATTTAATAGATATTATTAAATAGTTGATGAGGTTGAAGATTGATTTAATTATTACTCAAATTCATTATATTAATAAAGTTTTAAATTAAAGGTGGAGAATAAAAATATAACATTTAATCAAGTTACTTATATAAGAAGGGATCACATAAGGATCCCGAGAAGATAAGAGTAGAATTAATGAATGGATAAGGGTAATTAAAATGGAGGATAAGGAATCAATGCAAGATGGAGGCTCTGGTGAAGGTAGGAGGAATACAAGTGAAAAGAGCTGGAGAGGAGGGGATCGATCATTTATTCATGCCATTTAGAGTGGAGAGAAAAGTTGACTTTGGGGAGAGCTTCTGGAGTATTAAAGGAAAGTGGAATTTACGCTGCAACCGGGGTTGGATGTCTTTGGGGTTCGGAGGGCTAGGATATCCGTAAATATCCTGGAGCTAGCTACTAGTCAAGTGGTGGAGGTTGGTTTGCAGGTCCTAAGGAGAAAGCTTAAGGAAGCAAGCCGACAACATCGATTCAAATTCAGGTTAGAGTTATGAATTGTTTTGAAGTAAATTTGTTATTAAATTTTATGACTTGAAATATTAGATTGCGAATGTGCTAGATTAAGTAATTATTAAATTTTACTGTAGTGTTGTAATTTAATGGTTGCTTAAATTAACTTCGAGTCATTACATTCTTGGTAGCAATACTAAGATGATATTGTATGAGAACAAGAACAAGAAATATCTCATAAAGTAGGTGTTAGTTCATATTTTCAAATAAGTACACTGAGTATTAGAAGCTACTAAGTACTTATCAATACTCACTTAAGTGAAAATAATAAAAATGTCAAACTTGATATGCAAACCTGAAGTCTTGCTATTGTTTCACTTGAATTGCTTTTCTTCTGAGACAAGTATCCTTTCTAACATGTCCCTTAAACTTAAAAAAATATGCTTTCTTGACAGAAAATTGAGTTAGAGAATATGATCTCAACCCTGTAAGATCTTGACTAAATTCATCTTATAACTTTCACTAGAAGTTCATAATGCCATAACAACCAAAGATATATCAAGTCAAACCTGGAGAGTGTGTTGATCTTTTGAACGCATTGAATCCAATATCACTGCTTTGGACAAGATCCCTTGTACATTCCTTGCAAACACACTCATGTTAATGATACAAATTAAAAGAACATGTATAGGTACATACCTTTGTTACCAAACTGTGATGGTAAACCTTAGAATGACTTTGTTGGACCAGAGGTTTAGTTGCTAGAGGATTGGTAAACTTCATAATGTTCCTTTCCATAGATCTCCCTTGGGCACAACATACACTTTCTTCATGCTAGGTCTTATGTCTTCATGATAGTTATGTTTTGACGTTCCTTCTCTTTTCCTGCTTCAAACTATGGTTCCATGATCTTTCCTTTCACGATATCCAACACTCTATTCTTGGAAAGGATGAGGCCAATCCTTGTCTTCCATGCTTTGAAGTTAGAAACCTATTCTAATTTGTTTTTTGACTTCATAGAGTAAGACATGACTGCTTTGACTTGGTCAACCTTTGACTTTGACCAACAACTCAAACTTGGCGTCTTGTCTTGATGAGAGTACCAGGAGGTGCACTAGGCTAGGGCGCACTAGGTTATCCATGAATTAGGTCAAGATCTTCATTTAATGATCTAGGAGGCTCCCAAGGTCTAGAAAATGCTCAAAAATGAAAGTTCTCAGAATGGACTGAAACCAATTCCATCGCGACCGGCTCGTCGTGTTGATTTCGTCCGTATATTCACTTTCTCAAACGGGCTCTGTATGCGAGAGTTATCGCATTCTGATCGTATTCTCAAATAGGGAAAAAGTCAAAGGTCAAACTAACAAAAAGTCAATGTTGATGTCATCATGATGACAACATGACATCTTGATGACAACATGACATCACCAAAGACACCTCATGATGTTGATGTGGCAGAGACATGTGGAAACAGTTGACTAGGCATATGATAGATCAAATTAGATTTGGACACGTGGCATGCGACACATGTCAATATTCGGGCAAATGTGGTGGTGCCACATGGCCCAGGCATAGGCGGCCACGTGGCACCCAATCAACAGTCTAAGTGGCAAGTTCCAAAAAATATTTGGGGGTCCATGGGTTTTGAACCCACGACCACCCACCAAGCCCAAGCCTTAAGAAATGGTCCAACACCAATGCACCCAAAGTGATTCTTATTATATGAAATGTATTTAAAATTATTTAAAACTTTAATGTCTATTATGGCATGGAGGAAGGGGTTGGGGTTAAGCCCCAACCCATGGATTTATACCATGGCATGTAACCAGGGGCGTGGAGACAAGATTTAAAGTGCGTGGGGTCTGGATAGGGCCTAGCCCTTGGACTTCGGCATATGCAAATGACCACAACCACGAGTCGGGGGGGCTACCCCTTAGGGCGCAGATTCCTCTAGACTCTGATCCCATGCATACACCATGTAACCAGGAGCTGGAGCTTATACCAGGCCAACGCGCAGCCCAAAGAGTTAGAGCTTGGCCATATGGGGTTAATATGACCACATAAAGGGGGCGCGCACCCAACCTTAGGGGGTTATTCTGTGTATTTTGATCAAAAGTGGTTTTTTTACTTATATTTAGCCCAAAATTTGTATTTTGCCTGATATTATGACCAGAAAGTGGTTTTTTAGGATATCTTTGCCATTTGGAGGGGGATTTAATCCCAGAAAGAGGCCAGATCTTTAGGGGAAGTTGAACTTCCTCATCTAAGCATGAAAACTATAAAAACCAGGCTTTGTGAAGCTTGGGGAAGAAATTTTTGATGCAGGGAATTTGAGGAGCAGTTTATGTATTTTGGCTTTTTCTCATGTTTTGAGAGGTCTTTTTGTCATGTTTGTGAGAGGAGTTTGAGGAAACATACATGTGTCTAAGCAAGGAGGTCTTGCACAACAGATCTGAAGTATGTTATGTAACAGCATGGAGCCATTGTAAGAGAACTTAAGCATTTGAAGATCAATAAAGAGGTCTTCCACTTGGAAGCGGGCTCAGAGACGTAGCCACTCATTGGTGAACTCTGTTATTAATCTCTTATTGTCTTTGTCTCTTTTGTTGTTGTTCATATCTATTTTTTTACAGCATGATTAATTAATAGTTGAAATCTTTAAACAACTTTAAGCATCTAAATAAGACAATTGTTTATTATTCCTTCCATTTTTGGATCATTTAAGGTGCCTCAACATGAGGGTTAGGGTTTCGTTGCTGCAACAAAAACTCTGACTGCAACTGCAACTGCAATTGAGAAAATCCTCCCAATCTACCTATCAGTGGTTAGATTGCCCGAAGATAGTGTGGGCCCATAACCTGTTAGAAATAATAGGTGTGTTTGTTTCACCGTAGACAATATCTCAATGTTGTCACCCAACCATAGGCACAAAGTCCACCCCCGCGCACCTTAACCTTGACAGATAGAATAATTCTGGAAGCAAGCCCTATAACCAATAGACAACCAAGGTAGTGTACTTCTCTCCAAATCTAGTGTACCAAGTAGAGAGTTCAAAACATAACCAAGGCAGAAAGTCCAAACCATAACCAAAGACCTAGTCATTACTGCAGCAGTTGCAAACCATATTTGTCTCGTTTTGTGTATTCTTTGAATATTCCATCAACACCATTGACCAATCTATCTTCTATGTTGTAATTCCCTACATATAGTTCAACCAACACATTTGTTTTTAGTAGTATTCTTATTGGTAATGATATTTCTTGATCATAAGTTACCATTGTGTCTCGATAGATTTCATGTTCATCAATAGCATCAAGGATTACCAATTCTTCATTGACTATTGAGAGCATTTGGTCATTATGTTTCTTCACATATTTTCTCCTAAAAACATATATATATGGAAATAATGGATCCAAGGGTTTTGGTCTATGGAAATGAGCATTAATGTATTCAATGTCCTAGTTTGATTGTTCGTTGAGTCTCATTTTGCTCAAGATTCAAGTGAAATCTATGTCTTTTTGACACATTGTGATTTGCAATTGATAGCATTTGACCTCATTTCACCAAAATGTGTATGGAACTTTTTTCTTATTGATTACTGGTTCTTCAAAGATCATTGAATCCCTTATGGGTTGTGCTTGGTACAGATCTCCATAAAATATTAAGTCAATGTTACCAAAGTAGGATGTTGGTGTGTGCTTTATTTTTCGTATATGTTTGTCAACTTCATATAAGAATGTTGGTCCTATCAAGGATGCTTCGTTAATCAGTAATGCATGAAGATGTTCAAAGTGTTTTGTTAGTGTCGATGTTTGAACAACATCAGGAAGATATTCTCTTAGATTAATAATTAATAATATAATTATCGATTATTAAATACTATATATAATCAGTAAATGATAATAATAAATAGTTATTGATTATTCAAGGGATGCATCCTTTCATGGATGGTCACCATATGTTCTCTATATATGGAACACTCATCATTGTAATAATATATCGATCATATCTCATATGAAGAAAAACAATAGGGTATCAGAGCAGGAGTGGGCTTGACTCCTTCACGGGAGGGCCCAGGAAAATGAGAGTAGAGTAAAATGTTGGGAGTGTTAAATTTATGGGGTTGTTACAATCTCTATGTACAACATATTTAATTTTTACTCCTACCTAAACTATAGAAATAATTCCATAAATTATGGTGGGCAGTAATTTCTAGTAAAAATGTCTAATTACCTAAATATGAGGAATGTACCGCATATTTACTTCTACCTATATTTACAAAAAGAATCACATGAATTATGGAGGACCAATTTAACAAATTCAAATACTCTATGGATGGATTATAACCAAATTAATATTTGGGTAGCTACGGGAGGTATTCTCCAACTATTTATAAGAAAGAAAATTTAATTTTCAAAGAGACGTGTATTTTTGGATCAATAGAATATTACTATAAAAAGACACTTGAAAGACACAACAATAGACACACATATTTTTTCTCTCTCACACGTGGGAAGTGATATAAGGAAGAGACCGAAGTTTTTAAGAATTGAAATTTTCAGAGTTACTTAGTGATGTTCTAGAGTTTACTAAAGTAATATTGTATATCATTGGAAGTAATTACCACTTGCGGAAAATTGTACTTGTCTAATTTAACACTAGAAAATCAACATGGTTAGTCGTATGGCATCAAGTATATGATGGATGTGTGTTGGTCATAGTAGAAGACATATCATTTGGAGGGTCATTGTACATAGTTGTGCACAAGATAAATTGATCTTCTCTAGGAGATGCTTTTTGTTGTTCTTGTTTCTTGTTCTGGGAAGGTCACAAGTAATAGCTCTGAGAAGGAGCCATAATGACGGTCGCAGTTGGTAGACATTGAGGTAAATACCTTCCAACATGAAATCAAGGAGAGACATTGCCAAACATGATGCTCGGAGATGAGAAATGTCTAGGAACAATGTACCTCACAGGATGGGACCATGCCAAATAGCAGAGACAGTTCTAGTGATCATGGATACAGCTAGTCAATATTGACTATAGAAAAACCATGGTGATATATCCAAGTAGAGGAGGATGTACTACATCCGTATGTAGAAGATATTGAGTTACTGCCAGAGAATGAGGAAGAACTACCTTCATTGTCATAGGGAGCAGAGACAGAGGAGGAGTCACCTCCAACTCTAGAGGGAGTGTTGATATTTGAGGAAACATCATGAGACATTATCCCTGAAGGGTTCTATGTGGAATATTAGAGGGGAATGTAGACTTCATCCTGACGTGCCTCAGATGGTGAGATGAAGGAACCAAGACATTGGTTTCACAAGGAAACCTCGATATGTATTGTGAGACATTGGTTCCATGAGGGAACCTCGATATGTATTAGACATTGGTTTCATGAGGAAACCTCTATATGTCAAATATAGTCCAAGATGACATTACCTTTGAGAGGGATATAGTTGATCCTATTGATCAAATTGGTCATGTTTATCCTGTAGCTCTAGTTAATGTTCCTAGAGATATTGCAATAGGTCAGAAGAGACTTGCATGGGCTCATCAGACACTGCAGGAGGCAAAAGGAAATGAAACTCCTCGTGGTACCTTACGAGTGAGAAAGAGACCTTATAGATATTCATGTTATACCACATCTATGAGCCACATCATTCATTTTGAACCTTCTTGTTATGAGGAGGCAACTAGTCATCCAATATGAAGATATGTCATGATGGAGGAGTATTAGTCCATCATGAAGAATGATGTGTGGGATATTGTTCTGAGACCTGAGGGGAAGTCTGTAGTGACTTCCAAATGGATATATAAGATCAAACACACAGTTTATGGGAGCATCGAGAGGCACAAATGAGATTTTTCGCTAGAGGATTCTCTCAGGTGGAGGGAATAGATTATGAGGAGACATTTTCTCCTGTTGCTCGATACACTTTTATCCGGATGATTATTTCCCCTAAAACATCCATGGATTGGAGAGTATATCATATGGATGTGAATGCAACCTTTCTCAATGTATATATTGAGGAAGAAGTATACATCGAGCAGCCAGATGGTTTTGTGATACATGAGAAGGAGTCTCATGTGTGCAGGTTGAAGAAGGCCCTATATGGACTCAAGCAGGCACCTCGAGCTTGGTATGTGATGATTGATGGACACCTGATGAGTTTTGAGCTTCATCAAAAGTGTTTCTGATCCCATCCCATACTACAAGACTATTAATGGTGAGTCCCTGATTTTGGTCCTCTACGTTGATGATTTATTCCTCATCGGTATAGAGAGCCTTATTGTTGAATGTAAGTATGCACTAGCCTCTAAGTTTGAGATGAAGGACCTTTGTATGATGCACTACTTCTTGGGACTAGAGGTGTGGCAGAGAACTTATACACTTAGCCAATTTATGAGTCAATGAAGATAGACACACCTGATTGATGTGAAGCATGTGTTGAGATACCTGCGAGGAACAGTTGGACATGGTCGGAGATATACTTCTAGTATTGGCATGAGATTGCAAGGATATACTGAATCTGATTGGGCAGGGATCACAGTGGACAGGAAGAGAACCTCTGGGTGTTACTTCACTTTGGGATCTGCCATAGTTTCCTGGTGTAGCAGGAAATAGACTTATGTGGCCTTAAGCACCGTGGAAGTAGAGTACATTGTATTGAGTATGGCAGTCCATGAAGCAGTGTGGCTTCACAAGATCCTTGCAAATTTATTTGGACATGTGTTGGATTCCACTATTATTTCGAGACATGGTCGAGAGGAAGGAAGTACTGGTGTAGTACCTTCCTACAGGTGAGTAGGTTGTTGATGTTCTAAATAAACGAAGACAAAGTTCAAGTACTTTTGTGATAGACTTGGCATGGCAAAGAATGTCTCCCTCGCTCAGAGGGAGTGTTGATGTTTTCATCTTCCTGAGACATTATATAGATCGTACTCCTATGTGACTTAGTTGAGTTGATCTGTGAGGACACTTATCCGAGAAGGGATAAGTGGGACACTTACCCGATAAGGGATAAGTGGGTTTGGGCTTATATGAGAAGGGATAAGTGTGTCGATCTGTGAGGACACTTATTATATAAGGGATAGCCCAACGTCACTTGTGGAGAGCACATGAGGACACGTCCCATGTGGAGAGAACATGAGGACAGATCAGGGGAGTTGACCTTGACGTCACACACTATGGGGAGTTGACCCTAGTGTTTCTAGAGGGAGTAACCTCTAGAATTCCACATGGGAGTGTCATGTGGGAAAAACATTCTCCAGATCGTACTCCTATGTGAATTGAGTTGATTTGATCTGTGAGGACACTTGTTTGAGAAGGGATAAGTGGGACACTTATTCGAGAAGGGATAAGTGGGTTTGGGCTTATATCCCAACGTCCCTTGTGGAGAGAACATGAGGACACATCCCATGTGGAGAGCACGTGAGTACATTTCAAGGGAGTTGACCTTGACATAACACACTATGGGGAGTTGAACCTAGTGTTTCTAGAGGGAGTAGCCTCTAGAAGTCCACATGGGAGTGCCATGTGTGACATAAATTCTCCAGATCGTACTCCTCTATGAACAGAGTCAAGTTGATTTGTGAGGACACTTATTTGAGAAGGGATAAGTGGGACACTTATCCGAGAAGGGATAAGTGGGTTTGGGATTATATCCCAACATCCCCTGTGGAGAGAACATGGGGACTTTTCAAAGGAGTTACCTTGATGTCACACCCTATGGGGAGTTGAACCTAGTGTTTCTAGAGGGAGTAGCCTCTCGAAGTCCACATGGGAGTGTCATGTGTGATAGACCTTTTGCTACTACAATGGTTGTGTACCACTGGTGGAGATTGTGTGTCTCTTGATAGTAATTGTGTACTCATGCAGTGGTTG
>SNQJ01S0020626.1:139422-162261 GCA_010110895.2 Picea sitchensis
TATTAATATTGACCTTTATTACATCCGAATACATTGATCTACCTATGTGCGGGTTAGGACCTTAACAGAATGATAAAGACTCAAGATGCTATATGTTATTACATGTGGACCTAGAGTGAGGATAATCTCAGAGAGAGTCAATTGGCTTAGAGGGAGAGTCGCAGAAGGAGTTTCTCCTCAGTTCAGGTGGGAGAGAGACGTCTCCCAAGATTGACAAACAAGTGTCATGAGTCTAGGGTGAAGTTTGTATACTTCAAAGAAAAGCTTGGCATGATGCAGAATGTCTCCCTCATTGAGAGGGAGTGTTGATGTTTGGACAACACCGGGAAGACATTCTGTTAGATTAATAATTAATAATATAATTATTGATTATTACATACTATATATAATAAGTAAATGATAATAATAAATAGTTATTGATTATCCAAGGGACGCATCCTTTCATGGATGATCACCATATGTTCTCTATAGATGGAATGCTTATCATTGTAATAATATATCGATCATATCTCATATCAAGAAAAACAGCAATTAGTGTATCCAATTTTTCACTATTCAATAGAAGGTACTATGATCTATTAAAGGGAATATACAATGCAGAGTGCAATGTGACACCCCCTGCATTAAACATTGTCTTTCTTGTATATGAAGTTATGAGTCCTTTCAATTGTAGTGGATCGTATTCCATTTCTACATTGTAGAAATAAAGCAATGATTGGAATAGTGCTTTGGTGGTGAATGTTTTGTTGGTTCCTACACCACATGTTAGAAACAAGTGGAACGGTTTGTTTGCTTCAATCTTTTTCTTTTTCAATATATCCTTCGTGATTCCATCTTGTTCTTGGTTCAATTGTATTCTAATATTTAAGAATTCTAAATTCTCTAATATATGTGGTTTCTTTACAATGTGATAAGGTCGATTGGCATCTATTCTTATATTTCTTGTTCTCTGGAAATGTTGCAAATCATTTTCAAAATCATATTGCTCATAGTTTCTAGTGACATTTGAACACAAATGATTCAGATGTTCTTGTTCATTGATGTTTATGATGAAAATTCATTCTTCTCTATTTTAAACTTCTTTTCTTGCATCTTCAAGGTCACCCCATGTCAAATTTGTTTCATGCTTAAACTTGCGTTCATTTTTTTATGTTCTCTATCAACGAATTGTAAGCATGCTCCCATGTAGAGTATATATTCTTGAAAATTTCTTCACTTACTCGATATGAAACATATAACATCAGTTTTTCTTGGTAGTAATTATTAAAATCTTAATGCTTGTTGTATTTCACATACCTAATAATATATGACTTGTCACTATTTCTATGCTTCTTGCCTTTTTTTGTATAATTTGATGCAAATTCAGCTAAACATATGCCATTGATAGCTTCAAGATGACATATGTAATAATCGATTATTGAAGAACACATTATGTCTTCATAATATTTTGTCTCACATTGCAAATCTTTTTTTTTTAAGGATAAATGTGCATTGCTCTATTAGTGACGTGTTTATGAATACACACTTTTTGGAACTAGTATTTAGTGGTAGAGGTAGGATAATGTTTACAACTTGTTGTGAAGACATTTGTTGCATGTTTACTAAATCCTTTCCAAGTCTACCAATTGTTTTCATAATGTCGAAGTTTGATTTTCCATGCTCTTCTCGTATGCGTTTAAATGTTGATGTCATTGTTTTGTCAAATTTGTTCATGTAGGACCTACAATATGTTGTTGTCGCATATGAGTCAACTATAAATTGAGAATCTGTATTTGCATTCCATATTTTTGGAATTTGTCATGCAAAATTATTCATCCATATGTTTGAGGGCCTTCTTTGTAACAAGATAGTTGTTTGGTTTAAGATACATTGAATTGCATGGATGTATTCATCATGTGCTAAACATAAATCAACTAAGAATATATCAAATGTATATGTGCCATCATATTTAGAATGTTTTATTGTCTCAAATATTAATTTTTCATTTTTCTTTGTTTTGTCACTATAATATTCTAGAGGTTTCAGTATTCTAGTTGTTTTCATTAGGGGTTGTAGAAAATTGAATCTACAATGCACATTTTTTTTTTCTACAACTTTTTGTATGACAATGATGTTGTAGCATCTTCAACTCATCTCCAATTCTTTTCAAATCACATGACAAGTATTTATCAACAAACATCTCGAGTTTTGTGTCTATATTTTTGTGATAGATTGGTGCATCTTTTATCCATAGCAATCCATGATCACGCTCGCTTCCTTTGTTTTGAAACTCAGTAAAAAAAAATAAGTCTTTGATATTTCCATAGTACTTTATGTCATGGCTTATTAAATTTTGCATCGCAAATATCCTATTTCTATGGTAACAAGTAGAAGTTATAGGGTCATTCATAATCAACAAATAAATTTCATTGTTTTATATTCCATGTTCACCGCTCTTTCTTGTTTGATATTTTATTTCTTTTATTCCATTAACCAATGGTTCCCAATGGTTTTCTACACTGCTGAAAGAGACAAAAAAGGTTGGTGGTCCTAGTTGTCGTATCATTGCATATGTTTTCTTGTGTGTATGTCGTGAATAGTCGGGTGATGTACAAATTTCTTTGAGATCCATGTACCCAATATATGACTTCAAAATACGGTCCAAGTTTGGATTTGACTTTACATCTCTTTCTTTTAGATTTCTTCCTTTCAATTGTCCTTTTCTTATTCTAATCCATATGTTACTAAGCACTTGATTTACGATAATGTCTACTGATTTGTAGAATAGGTTTGTTGTATGATATATGTTCCTTGTGTAATACTTCTCACCTGGTGATTTTTTTATATGAAAAGTTTCTAATTACATCATCAAGTCGTTTCTCACCATAAAATAGTGACATGAAGCTCATCTTCTCTTAGTATTTATTCTGGAAAATTCCTAGTGGAACATAGCCTTCACCAGGAGTAATGTTTATTTGATTGTTGTGGAGATCAAAGATGTTGTATGTATCAGTGAATGGATGTACAAGTGTTTTAGTTATTGGTTATTCATTGTCCTGCTCATCAAATTCTTCATTTTCAATATTTGTTTCACCTTCATATGCTTCTTTGTTTTCTATGATTTCTTGCTCCCATTTATCGATTATTCCTATTTTTACCATTTTGTAAAGTGTCATTTTACATATTTGTTTTAAATATTTCATCACCTTGTGTGTATGGATTCACCCAACATAATAAGCAATTTTTAATCTAAGACTCTTCTTTATTTTTACTGTAATTGTACCAGTTTCATCTATGTTGCAAGGCAATGCATGTTGAATTCTAGAAATGTCAGTTGGGACATTGATAACTCCTCCAATGAGTCCTAATTGTGGTTTTCTATATCTATGTCCAAGTTCTCTTATTTGCAAAAAAGGTAGTCACAATGTTATTAATCTTTCTTCTTGCTCATCTAATTTTTTGAAGATTTGTATGCTTCTGTTTCGTCTGATTTTTTTTAGGACAACAAACTTAGCATCTACATCATTATTCAATGCTTTCTTGCAAATTTTGTAAATGCAACTATGATTAGTATCGTCTGTTACAATTTGTTCTAGTTTTTTCTTTTTTTTCATGAGTGCAAAGAACCTTTTTGTGTACTTGTTTGATTGATGTAACATCTTTTAGGAAGAAATTTTTCTCACATACTATACAGTCAAAAATAGGACATCTACGATTTGCTTATGGAACTCCCTTTCTGCAATTGTAACCGATTCTTTATTATGTTTTCTTTTATTTCCATCAGTTGTAGGATTTCTTGTTTTGTTGTTGCGCTTGCCTTCTTCCAATAGATTACTATGGCCACTTGTGTCGTTATGAAGTCTATCATGTAATTCTTGTTGCAAAGATTTACTTCTAAGTAGTTTTTTTCACTTTGTGTAAAGATATACTTGGTTGACTTGTATTTCTTGTTGAAACTAGTATGGAATCTATTTTCATAGGAATTTGCACATTTTTCAATGGTTTATATACTATATGAAATCCACTTGTTTGTACTTTGAATATGTCAAACACTTTTGCTTCTTTTGTAGAAAAAAAACATTGTAGCCTTGATCTTCCTTGTTTCAGAAGACCATAGATGGATATTGATCTTTAATATTCTATTCAACCAGTCATAAACAAACAAATCGCCATCAATACACCCTTCTATATAAGGCAATGCTAATTGTATCATGTACACTTTCCAATTTGCAATTTTTGTATTTTTTTAACTGCATCATCATTAATATATTGGTGAATGCATCTAATTGAAAACACATCATTTTGCATTATCGCATTATAGAAAGTTTGTGATAGTATTCGTCGTAGAAAAGATACAATGTATTTGTTATTTTCTAATTGGCACAATGTCTCGAAAGAACTCTCACCATATGTACTTTCAAACATATGTACTTCATTTACTTTGTCTTATTGGACAATAGGGGATCTATGAATAGTTTTTTTGCATAAGAGTGGCTCAAAATGTCCAACAAATGGATTTTCATAATGAAACAATATGTCATAAGTATTTGTAGACATGTTCGAATTGAAATGAAAGTTGTTTTTCATTCGACTTTTCAACCAAACTCTTATTGGAATCCTTAGCCAATTCGATGCCCAATGTATACAAAAAATGTGACCCCATAGACCTATATTGTCTATTGTTATCTCAATTGATCTTGATCTAGACATCCTATTCAAATATTCCTCTACCTCACTAATATTATGCATTTCTATCAATGAAGCCCTATTTAGCTCGAGTTGATAACATGGAATTGCCTTTGTATCTTGTTTTTGCAAATATGCTCTGAAGTGTTCTATTGTACCTTCTCTAATATCTGTCGATGTGTATCTAAAATGAAATATCACTTCCAATTCATTAAACAAGAAATCTCCTTGGACATATGCAAAGCTTTCTAAGCAAAACAAGACATAGTTTTCCAGCACACTATCAATTTCTACCATTGACTGTCGAATATTTCTACCCATTTTATATCATTCTCTTTAAGTACTAATATACTCGATACAATATTTCATATCAATTGCTCTTTTATTTGAAACTATACAAATTATAATTGTAATATCCCTATAATAAGTCTAGAAGGTTATTTATTAATATGATCAAGGCACAAAAAGGAGGGAGGGGGGGAAATATTGATCAGAGATATTCTACATTAAACTATACGAATGCAATTGCAATTTAAAACATGGTTGAAAGTATATGTACCCGTATGTATTAGGTGTTACACGTTTTTATTTTTTCTTTTGCAACCAATGATTTCACTTGGAATATCACCAACACCATTACACTAGATACTGAAACTTTCTAGAAGGAGCTAAAATTGTAGCATGCCAATGTTTCCATGGTAGTCATGGAAATTATCCATCAAGAAAACTAAAGTAATAATAATAAGTAACACACACACTAGTCGTAGTATAGAAGTAAACATGTTTTATATACAAATAATCGACAACCCAACACATTGTTGTTCTTATATCTATACAAAATATGTAAAAACATGGGAAAATTTCTAAAATAGCATTTTGGAATTTGTCCATGCATATTATAGTTGTTACTACACTTGTGACAAGCACATGCACTATAAAGAATTTGAAAAATATTGTTAATATTTTTTTATGGGTTTAATCAAGGCAGGGAAACATTATTGCAAATGCTTGGAACTTTGCAAAATCAAATTGCAAATTATTTGTCTTTAAAATTCAGAACAAACGGAATCGAACAACAATGCATTTTCAAATCCCTTCCAAATGGCATTCGTTTGAATGATCTTTGGTATTTATTTCTCTATCTAGTTGAAAAATTCTATTATTCCAAGGAGTTTGGAGTTTCATATATCTTTTCTCTATAGTTGGTAAGTTGTGTCATCAAATCTCTAAAATCATATGTTGTTTTGCATTATAAATAATGATCGCATCTATTGATAAATTGATCATAGAGTTGAATGAAAAAAGTGGGGAAACCCCTATTTATACAAAATAAGAGGGCTTGTAAGAAGCCCCAACTTGTTTCAAAAGTTAGCTTTAATGCATAATTAGACCCTTACCAACACTAATAATCATATGCTCCAATTGAAAACTATTTGTCTTTGAAATTCAGAACCATCAGAATTGAACAACAATGCATATTCAACTCTATTCCAAACACTATTTGTTTCAATGTTCTTTCGTATTTATTTCTACACCTAGTGTCAAAGTTTATTTAATCCAAGGAGTTTCGATTTTCATCTAGATTTTTCCTATAGTTGGTAAGTTGTGTCATTAAATCTCTAAAATCATATGTCGCTTTGCATGATAAAAAATCTAATCTCCCATGTCAGTTGGAGATTAAGGAGTATACTAGGAGATATAGAGAAGGTAGACATTCAATAGGGATATTCAAGGTATAGAGATCATAAAGATCTATCTATGAACAACATTTAGTTTGGAAAAGTAAAAAATATAATCTCCCATGTCAGTTGGAGATTAAGGAGTATACTAGGAGATATAGAGAAGGTATACATTCAATAGGGATATTCAAGGTATACCCGACTTGTCACGCTAATTAGATTTTTTATGTAATTGCATCCTTACTAACACTAATAACTTGAATCTCTAATTGAGGCCATAACATTTGTACAAACTATAATGAATATTTACTAAGGACATCTAATCATAACTTTATGACTTTTTAATTACAATATAGTTCATTTATATTTGAAAAATTGCTCTATTTCAGCACACAACAATATCCCAATTCAAAGTCTCTTTACCTAAGCCCGTGTTAATTATCCAAAATATTGCACGGTGAAGAACTGGTAGTTTCAAAAAGATTTTTCATTAATGACCAAATGAAACAACTTCCATCTAAACAATGGTACAAATAATTTCATGTCAATAACAAATATTTTAAAGAGGCGAGATCACTTTACCTATATTGATGCATGCCCAAGTTTTATATAACTAAAATTCGATCCATATATTTTGGAGCTATAAATATTGTCTCTGGATAAACAGAGGAAATGGTTGTCTAACCAATTTATTTTCTAATTTTGAACTAAAATATTTGCTAGGAAATTATCAATTGCTTTTGTATCAACAAGCCATCTGCTCCAAATGACTTTGTAATATAGAGGTTTGAACGCACGCGGAGGTAAAAAGATGAGCTAGGGTTCGTGCCCTATATTTTAAAGAGGCGAGATCACTTTACCTATATTGATGCATGCCCAAGTTTTATATAACTAAAATTCGATCCATATATTTTGGAGCTATAAATATTGTCTCTGGATAAACAGAGGAAATGGTTGTCTAACCAATTTATTTTCTAATTTTGAACTAAAATATTTGCTAGGAAATTATCAATTGCTTTTGTATCAACAAGCCATCTGCTCCAAATGACTTTGTAATATAGAGGTTTGAACGCACGCGGAGGTAAAAAGATGAGCTAGGGTTTGTGTCACTGCTACCATGCCGAAGTCGTATGTAGGGAGCCACCGCCCTCCCTCCCCCTCTCGCGGTCTTCAAAGAAATAGTCACGGCCTGCAGGAAGAAAGTGATCCAAGGTGAACCATCAAGCTTTGTGTGATCCATTGAGTGACTTACTCAAATCAATATCTCCGAATGCCCAATGAAAGTAGCACCTTATCGAGCGAGGTCCGGTAGGTCAACATAGCTCGCCCTCAACCGTGACAATGTAATAACTGGATCCAAAGAAATTGAAGGCCATTAATAAAAAATAGTGTAACCTGCCACACCATTGGAAGGGGCTACTTCATCTTCCAGTTCATCTCCCAAGAGGATCATGGACTTAATCTTTAGAACCGCCATATTTCATGGGTTTCAAAGTCTTTATCCTCAATCGTTGACTCCAACCGGATCCGTACCGGTAAAAGTGCCAAAAGACGTTCCTGCCCTGGGTCGCATCCCAAACCTACCAATCCATCATTGAATTCTCGTCACGCAGTTACCCGGAATGGGACTAGGTCATTACACTGGACAAAATGTAATCCAAAAGACCAATATTCTTGTGCCAGAATCATGGAAGTTGACTTTGAAGTAGGTCAGTCGGAAGTGGTAAACCTAAGGTGGGGAGTGGCACCACCGCAAAAACCGGACTATGAACGCCATCGCTTAAATGCAGAGGATGTCAATATGGAAATTTCCAGAGGAACTGTCCAAAAACCCCACAAGAGAAAGAAGGGGAGGAGGGATGGCAGCAACCTCGAAAAGGAAGAATGAAGTCCAATGGCCCACGAAGAGACAACCCAACACCAGCTCAAGCAATCCAGGGATCCAGGACATGACAAACAGTTTCAAAGAGTTGGGAAATGAAGGTGAAACGACGGATCCAAGCAACATTGGCCAAGGTGAAGAAGGAAGAGGCACCCAAAACCAAGAAACCGGAGGAACCTCAAAAGTGTGCCAGGAAGGAAATCTGAGAACTGGTAGGAGTCCAAGGCAATCGAGGGAGGAGATCCTCCCAAGGAAATAGGGCTGATCAAGGCATCTAGGGAGGGAGAGATCCTGGGTCAGGGAATGAACAGATGGAATGAAAGTGAAGCCCGACACCCTTAAAAGTTTTACCGTGCGTAGAAGTCCAAAGGTGGAGGGCGGGATCGGTAAACTTACAAGGACGTTCTCAAAGGAGCGTAGCCAACCATCAAGCAACTAATCACAGTGAGGCAAACCAGGAAGTTGAATAAGGCCTCCCAAGGAGGTCACTCTCCCCCTCAAAATAATCAATGAAGTTAACTTCCTGGACCTGTAGGGGTCTCGGCAACAAAAAGAAGGAAGAAGCTCTCAAGGACATAATCAAAGCATCGAAAACGGACATCCTACTCATCCAGGAAACCAAGATGAGTCAACAGGACTCTATAAAAGTTTTAAAAACGTATGGAGAAGCGTACTCGTGGTTTGAATGACAACGCTGGGAGTATCAGGAGGACTCTGCACTTTGTGGAACGACTCCAAAATAGAACTAACTCGTTCTGACCTTTGCATGCATTGGATATTTTCCCAACTGCTCCACAAGGAGTCGGGACAAATGATAAGCCTCTTTAATATTTATGTCCCACAACACATTGAAGAGAAAAAACTCTGTTGGCAATCTCTTCAAGACTACCTTACAAATAATGAGCTGGAAAATATCATTCTAGGGGGATCTAAATGTAACTTTAGCTCAAGAAGAAAAACGGGGGGGGTCCATTGTAAGGGACCCACTTTTAGAGTGGGTGGAGGACCCAATCTCAAAGCATGGGACTTAATGGACATCAAACCAACAAGAGGGCGCTATACCTCGACCAACAAAAGGGTAGGCCCGGGGCACATAGCAACCCGTTTGGACAGATTCCTTGTCCAAAACTCGTTCCTGTCCCTTGGGCTCAAAGCCACCTCAGAAATTCTCCCCAATAGCACCTCTGACCACAAACCAACCAGCCTAGATCTCGTGAGAGCAAGGCCGGGCCCATTCTTCAGATTCAATCCGCATGGATACAGATAAAGATTTCCGGGAAAGCAGAGTTCCAAGGTATGGATCTCCTTAGCAGTCAAGGGATTCATGTTATGTCTGGGAAGAAAAGTTGTGAAGGCTCAAGGCCGAGCTAAAAAGTTGGGCAAAAAAACAAAACGACCCTATAACCTTGCGTCTAGAAGCTCAAAGGAAGCTAAAAAACCACCAGCTCGCTCTGGAAAATAAGGAGATCACACAACAGGACATACTCAAGGAGGAGCAACTTCAAAGGCAATGGTACAAATCTTGCAGAGATGAGTAATGTTACTGGAGACAGAAGTCTCGAATCCTCTGGCTAAAAGAAGGGGACAAAAATACAAGTTATTTCCATAAGCAAGCGGAAGCAAGAAAGCTCTTTAAGGCTGTGACTTAAATCCAAGTCCAAAACACTACAATTTCTGGACCGGAGGACATCAGAAAGGCATCCTTCGAGACCTTCAAAACTCTCTACACAAAAAATGGAAGGGCAAGCATAACTCCCCAAATGTACCCGTTGGTCTCCGCTTTGATCATGTTTTGATCATATTATATTCCAAAGACCTCCATTTCTATACCCGTACCACCCCTTTTGGCCTTCTTTTGACATAATAGACATCTCCCTACCACCCAATGGGGCTACTTAAGGTATCTTTACGCTTCAAGCTATTTTATGCATTTTGATGCTTTAAGTTGATATTGAAATCCAATGTCGCCGTTTAGGTACCACTTCTATTTTTGGAACAGGATTGCCGCCACTGCACCAACTGCACTCGCGGGAGATACCAACAGCCGCCAAGATCCTGTATGGTCGAATGGGAGACGTAGAGATCATTATTTATGGATTCATCGCCATAATGATGATTGAAGGCAACAATGATAGAACTGAAGTCGCTATTATTATGGAATACACTTCGTGTCACTACGTGTCACGAAGATGTGTAGACCGTTTTTAAACTTGATTTCGAGCTATTCTCGGGTCGGGGATCTGTTTGAACTTATGTATTTTTGCTTTAGATTGTTATGAAGGAGGATCTATATATAAACATAAGATCACTCCTAAGAACAGGTTGGACTATGTTATGTCATGAAACACATTTCTAAATATAAACTGTTGTTGGCAAGTATGTTATTTCACTGGTATACTATTTGAGTATTTTCTTATGAGTTAATGGAGCACGAAGTTTACACAATGTTTGCGTAGCATGATTGAGTAGTTCGGTTTGTTTCAAATACAGACCTCGCTGGTTGGCCCCAACAAAGTTCAAGTCGTCATAATTGCCTTTAGATTTAGTTCATTTCAAGAGTTTAGAATTTGTATATAGGATAGCTTTCTAAAGTTTAAAGATTAATCGGTTCGTGAGGTCGTTTAATTGTTCTCAAACTTAATCATTTCCCGTGATACCTATTATATTTACGTTGATGAGCATTGAAGCATGGTTGATTCTTGTAGGATTTGAAGTGTGAATTAGAATAGCTATGTTCCCATTTTCCAATTTGAATGAAGATTATAGTGAATGCGAGCTTGAATATACCTTGTTTTGGTTAGGACAGTTAGTTACTCTGCTTTGTTAGATAGTTAGGCTACTCTGCTCTGTTAGGTTTGTTAGATTGCAATTGAACTAGAGGAATCTTCCTGTACCAGTAGGGTAAGTAGAATATATCTTTGTTTTCCTATAGACATATTTAGATTCATTTGTAATGTTCAGATTAAATGCATTTTGGGAAATACTCTTTGTCGTGGTTTGAATAGAAATGGTGATGATATATGATTAAAAGTAGTGGTGGAATAATCTTATGAAATCACACCTCTAACTGGAAATAGAAGCACCATCATTCAAACATAGGACTGTTTCCTGTTAATGACTTAAATAGGAAACTTAGCATTTCCTATTTAAGAGATAGTCATATTCAGTTTCTCAAAGTGAGTTTGTGTTTTCTTCTAAGGATAGCATCTAGATAGCGATTAGAGCCTTACCGCATTACACAAGAAGTACCAAATTTTACCAACCTGGTTTGACACTCCTAGTGTTTCAAGTCATTTAAATCTTCAATTTAGTAGCCTAACATTTTTACCGCTGTTCGGAGCATTAAAAGGTAAGAAGATAATTGGCTTGATTAGTTTTTTCGTATCGCACTTAGTTTGGTGTGGTTCGTTAGCAAAGTTGATAAAAAGAGGAGTTAGGAAACAAGGTGAAAACTCACATATCGCTATCACAAAATTCAAACTCAATCTTAGTTATTTTCTTTCATTTAGTATGACTTCATGAGAAATAGAGATCCTAGAGGTAGATTTAGGAGAAATATAAAACCACAAAAGAAGAAGAACCTCCACCCAAAAAGAAATATAAACTGAGACTGGAACTATGGTTGAGGAAACCATAGAACAAAAACCTAGAACCTGTGAAGAAGCATACAATAACAAACTCAAAATCTTGGTGATCCATTCCTAGATGACACAGTTGATCCGTAGAAAATACAAGCTCTTCTAAACTCTAATTAATTCTCACAAGATAACAACTTACAACTCCAGAAGAGATCAGTACACATAGGACCCTCAAAAGGACCAATAGGATATAACACATATGATAGAAAGAATCCAGAAAGGAGGGATTTCACACCCTCACCAAAGAAAGATCTGATTGTATATACAATTCTTGGTAAACCTTTTACCATGGGGGAAAGAGTGAGAGACTTACATGTGGAACTTCATATTGAAATGAAGGTGAAGAACAAGTGTGAGAATCCACTACCACCGAACTGGCCTTGGATTTCCTATTTTGGACGTAGTTCAGAATGTCACGATGAAAAAATATCCCACTTTCAACATTACCAACCTTCCATGGGAAAAAAAAATAGTGAGGACCCATATGCCTTTCTTTTTGAGTTCTAATATCCTCATATGTGAGTTAGAATCCATCTCCCCGTGATGCACATACAAACCCAAAATTATTTCCACCACCTAAAAGATTTTGCACCACGTTATTCACATGAGTTTGGTAGAATACAGCATTAGATCTTGGCAAGATATGAAGGCAAAAATTTTAAACAAGTACTCGTGGATTCATTAAGAACCAAGGATTCTTTGAATGACATCTTCAAAATGCAAATCAAAGAAGATGAAGAAAGCCTGAGGATTTTCTAGAAATATTTACCTATACCCTTCAAAATCTAAATATAATGATCTCCAAAACTCCTTTTAAGAAAAAAGTCTTGACTGCTTCATCCTAGACATCATTGTATTTGGATTTTTGAAACAATTAGTGAACTATGTAGAACTTACTCAAGAAGTAAAAGGGAAAGTCACAAAAGGTGTGAGAGAACCGGTCACCAAAAATACCAAAACATCCACACCGGGTGGAGTTGGCTCAAAGCTCCAATTGGGAAACCTTTGGAAAATTTTTAAAACAGATATTTTAGGAGCAATTGGCTCTCAATTAGACACTCAGAAGATCAAGAGAAAGCCAAGAGGAAACCCTTTCCTTAGTATATTTTGCCCAAAATGCATAAAAATGCATCCTTTACGAGAATTTCCTTTAGACAATGTTTCTATATGTGCAATATGAACTGAAAATCACAAAACAGAAGACCTGGCCCATCCCACCGATTGCAAGCAATACGGCGGGAGGGAAGCTCCATGGACCCATCCGGCATTCCAAGAAGCCTTGGCACTTGTGAAACCCAAAATGCAAATGCATAACAAGAACCATCTCCACAATCTTCCAACTACTATCCACCCTACTCTCAACAACAACAAATACCTGATGGAACCGGGCCAATTGGCTCACAAAATGTCCCCCGCCAACCTTGGTACCGTGGATGGAGAAATCCAAACTTTGGAAATAACCAACAAAGAAGATGCGCCCAATTTCAGACCATACACACCTGCATCCTCCAAATTTGCACAATTATTGCCCCGGTTTTACTCAATCTCCATACTTCACCCATTCCACAAAACCCTCACACTCTCCCCACGCCCCACCATTCTCGCCTCGGCCAACTCATTCCAAATTCCAACCACGCACCACCCTCTACCACTCCATACACCGATTTCCGAATTATTCTAGCTTACAAATATGTAAACCATGTTTCTATACAAGAAGTACCGGTGATCCTAATTTTTTAAATAAAAGACTTCATAACAAAACAACACCAAAGGTAATTATCAAGGAACATGAAGAAGAACCTGTAGAAAATTTATCATATAGAGACACCGAAGATGTTATTCCAAAACAAAAGTCCGAAGATAGCACACAAATTTCTAGTCCCCAAACGCCTTTTCCTGAGGGGTTGCTCATTGAAAAACCAGTTGTGCAATCTGAGTTTGATATTATGATTGAACTGAGAAATGTCTCTGTTAAGATTCCATCAGAGACTGATAACTGAAGATCAATATATCTCGGGGATTTTATCAAATTATATTTAAAACACCTAAAATTGTAGTATACAACCCAGGGAACCCAATAGTCTCATTGATTATCAACAATGTGTCTATTGGTAATACTTTAGTTGATCTAGGTGCAACCATTAATATAATGATCAACACAAGCAGAACCGTTACAATTAAATCAATTCCTTAGCCCTACTCCTACAGTTCTTGAAATGGCTGACATAACCACTATAAAACTGAGTTCTTTGATGATATCCTCGACTTTAGCTTCACAATATCCCTCGCTGGACTTCATGATTATTGATTCAAAGGACCCCACAAAAGGCCATCCAATCATTTTGGGAGATCTGTTGGCCACGCCTAACGCCATAGGATGTCGTAGGATATGTTTATCTCTCAAATGACATTTCTTCACGTAAACTTACTCTCGTTTCCACCGCCATTCGTTACGTAATAATTCATGCTGGTTGAAGTAAACCCTATTTTGAGAATGAGGATGAAGAATCTTTATTCTCCTGCTGATGAGATCCATGCACCGCAAGAACCCACAGAGGATGACATTTTAAGTCGGTTTCTTTCTGTGACAGAAAATATTGAGTTCCCACAAACTCCAATTACTATGATCAAATTTTCAGAGAGGAATTTGAAGAATGAAGTGAGTCATTTTTCCCATTTTCACCATCCATGGTTTTCACCTGCTTCTCGAACACTCGTGGCCATATACCATTCCATTAGAACTTAGTTCAGGTAGATGTCTATACATCAACTCTGAATTTAGTCTCAGTCAACAGGAACAAATGACAAAAGTTTTAAAAGAACACCGTGGGATTTTGCTTGGGAATACACCGATATGAGGGGAGTACACCCTGAAACCTGCATTCACCACATATATACCCAACTGTGGATAACCCTTGTATATTTCACAGAGACGCATGAATTCAATCCTAAAAGACTTTGTAAAGAAGAATTATAGAAACCGTTAAATGTTGGATTCATCTACACACATCCTCCATTTCCAATTCATTTTCTTGGGTACCACAACAAATGGGTTTCACCTCTTATTGTGGTACCCAAGAAGATGACAGGAAAATGGAGGATGTGTAGATTTTAGGGAGCTGAAAAAGGAAACCCTAAAAGACTATTTCCCTCTACCATCATAGACCAGGTTTTGGATACCCTTATCGAAAGATATTTTTCTTTCCTTGATGGATATAGTGGTACAACCAAATTCGACACACCGGAAGACCAAGCATAAGACAACATTCACATGTCTGGGTAAGCACGATGCCTATAAAGTGTTGCCTTTGGATTATGTAACGCTCCCGCAACATTTCAAAGAGTTGTCCTTGGTGTCTTTGTTGACCTGATTCATGATCGTAGAGGTTTCTTCTACATGGACGATTTTACTGTCTATTGTAACACCTTTGAAGAGGCCCTCAGTAACCTAGAGAAAGTCTTGATTCGATGCCAAGAATCAAATCTATCCCTACCATGAGAAATGAAAATGTTATTGACTCAAGGATTGTTTGGGTCACCATCCGTCTCACGAAAAGAATCAAAGTGGACCCGTACCAAAATTGAGGTGATAGTTAATCTTCCCTCCAAAAACCTAGAATGATGTGAGAAGCTTTTAAGGCCGTTATTACCGATGATTTATTTAAAAATTCACAGTAGCCAACCCCATGTTTAAACCGTTGACAAAGGGATGTATCCTTTGTTGGGATGATAATTGTCAAAGTGTTTTTGAGGATTTAAAAGCAAAACTATCTATGGAACCTATTCTTAGAGGGCCAAATTGGTCCCTCCCTTCCACATCTCAACCGATACCTCAGAAACTGCTTTAGGAGGAGTGCTTTGGCAAAAGGAGAACCAACAAAAATATGCAATCTACTTTACCAAAGAAGAACTTGGACTCGGGAATTGAACTACACTGTAATAGAGAAAGAATTCTTATCAGTAGCTCATTCCATCAACAAATTTCGCCACTGGATTACCGGATATGAGAGGTTTTTGTACACACCCACCACTCTCAAGAATCGGGATTCTTGATGACACAAACCCGCCACTACTGGTAGAATCACCCTCGATGGATTTTTGTCGCCTCAAGAATTCAACATTACCATCGCTGATCAGCCAGGGAAAGAGAATGTAGTTGCGCATTTTCTTTCTGATTCAAGATAGTACCGATATTCCGCTGACGATAATCTCCTCGATGGAAATTTGTTTTGCGTGAAGCCGCCAAGACCCCTCGTTTGCGTGATACAAATAAATTACCTAGCTACAGAAGATTACTACCACTTATCGCCTCCACAAAGAAAAGAATTATCCAACAAAGTGCTTACTATTCTTTGGGTGGAAGTGATCTCTTCTATACAAGTCCTCACATGATTGAGTCAGGAGATGTGTCCGTGAAGATGAAATTCCCAATATCTTCCAGGCCTGCCATGATGGGCCATGTGGGAGTGGAGGACATTTCTCCGACAAAAGAACAACATACAAAGTTTTGCAATCCGGATACTATTACTTCCATTAATCGCTCAAGGATTTAAACGAAAATATGTGTGAGAAGTCAGACAGCTTGTCAAGGATGGGAATGCTCCACTCCACAGACATCATCTAGATGCCTTTATGACCAAAAGTTGTAATTGAACCATTCGACAAATGGGCACTATATTTTGTAGGGACAATTGCTCTAATGTCAAGAAAGAAGAAGTATATCTTGTTGTGCACAGATTTTGTGACCAAGGGGGTAGAGGCTAAGGTCGTATATCGCTAACCGAGAGATCGGATTGAGTTTATGTACTTAAGAGATCTTCACCCGCTTCTGGTGAGTTCACCTAGAGATTGTCACAGACTGCTATGCTCAATTTACTCCAAATTGATGAAAGAACTCATAGACAAATATGGTATCAAACACTGTAAGTCCTTCCATACCACATCCACAAGCCAATGGGCAAGTGGAATCTACCACAATAAAAGTTCTAGAAGCTATTCTCACCAAGACCATACACTTACATCATAAAGATTTGGAAGATAGGCTTCCTAAGTCTTTGTATGGGCATACATGACTACATGGGAGAAATACCACCGGTCATACTCCTTACAAATTGGTATTCGGTAAGAGGATTCTCCTTCCCATAGAGTTTTAGATCCATACATTCCACCTAGCAGCAGAGTTGGGGTCGGATTTGAGTGAAGCATAGAAACGGAGAGTCATGCAACCACGACTGGGGAGAAATGAGGCATGATGCTCTTCAAAGGACTATCCTTGTGCAAAGCCACGCGAAGCAAATGGCATGAGAAGTATATCAAGAAAAGCATTTTCAACCAGGGGATTAGGCATTACTTTTTCGATTCCAAATACAAAACTTCAAAGGAAACTTACAACAAGATGGTTGGGACATTATGAAGTAGAAACTGCTTTTGATAACGGTTCTGTCAGGTTTAAAACCATAGATGATTCTCATAACTCCTTTGTAGTGAATGGGCATCGATTGAAAGTGTACAACAAACTCGTCAAAAGATGATTTCATGTGAAGTGGCCAAGCTTAACAGTATCCGAAGATAGTAGGAGAAGAGCTCTCCCACGGGATCTTTGATCATTCATAATCGCTTTAAAAATTCAGAATGGCTGATTTTATTAAAAAAAAAAAAAATAAATAATATAAAAAGAAAAAAATATTTATTTTCTTGAATAATTTGATCTTTATTTTTCGCTAATTGTGTTTTTCGTGAAAGGCAATGTAATCAACTTTATCACTCTCTCAAGAAATCGTGTAAGAAGGTAAGATTGTTTTATTTCATGAAATTCTCTTATCAATATAACTGACTTGTTCTCAAATAAATGAATTTAAGCTTGTTTTCTCCCTTTGATTGTTCATTAGTATGAAGTAAGCATTTTATCAAAGAAGGATTATTCTTTACCGCACTGGTGAATTATTATGGGAAAGAAACCCTAGAGTCTTTGGCATTTCCCTCAGACTTCCAAACATGAGGGAAGCAATGAGCATGAACTAGTTTGGGCTCATAAAATCCACAAGCAAATGATTACTGTTCAAAAAATTATCATGTTCCGGGCAGTAATTTCATTCCATCTTCAGGTTGGATGATGTGATCATGTCAAGATCTTCACCCTCTAACAAATCTCACTCCATCTAATATCAAAGACCTTATCCTGGAGCGCAGGTTAGAGATTATTTAGTAACTCGGACTCCTCGCGAGATGCCTTAATGGTAGATGTCTTTGCTAAAACAGCCATGGGAATACACCAATGTCTCTTGGTTGATAGATCCTGCTGTGTGACTCGACACCAACACCTCTATTCGCACTGCTTAGGATGTGTTGTAGGTACCTTGAGGCCCATTGACACAGTAATATCTCGCATCGGTTAACAACATTCATTAATGGTCGATAATCCAACGATTTATTGTGTTCTGGAGTCGAACATCTATTCACACATTCAGATTTGTACTATGGGAGATGCTTTGAAGCTGTTTTGAAGACATGATTTTAGTTGATCTTTTCAAGATGGTAAAAGCCGTGTTCGTGGGGTCATTCCCGATAATCTACTATACACAAGAAGTTTTCTCATAACGCTCTTATTTTGTTCAAATTCTTCCGCATTCCTAGTGTTCCATTAGTACCGCACTACATGCAGTTCATCGGGCCATGTGTCTGTCGAAGACCAGAGCAGCTACAATTCTCACGCCCTTCAACTCCATATTTAACTTCAAAAGACAATTCTACAACAAGATTTGCATAACAATGGAGATAGGTAATTTAACCCGTATGTTTGGTTCGTATTGATTTATTGGTATAATTTGCATACTAATAAGTTTGAACTAAGGGTGCCTTGATTACCCATAACGTTCACGCTTCCAATTTAATTCGTACCTAATGAACTAATCTACCATGACATTTCATGTCATAAAATACACCACATTACCTAATCCGTTCGGATGACTCTGAGGCGATAACTCTACACCTCTTGTACGATTCATCATGTTCGACACCCCATCTATCTCCAATGCATACAATTCAAATAGACTTCTATATGATTTTTCTTTCCGACCACATTCTCCATCACATTCTTTTCCTTCATCGCCCTCATCCAACCCTTCATTGCCCACCTATAGACTTCCCCTGGGATACCAAGTAGAGCCATGGTAGCAAACCGCCATGAACCAGAGACATACGACTCTTGAGGTCTCCTTCCTGAGTATGGGGCATCTAGAGATATTTTTAAGCAAGCCGGGTGGGAGCCGTTTCTGAAAAAGTTCGATGGATATAACGATGAAATCACGCTCCAATTTGCTCTGCATTTTGAGGGTGGTCTCGCTAAAGGGCTTGTGCCCGAAGTTCGAGGTCATGGAGAAGTTCATTTCATAGGCAATTCAATTGCCCACCAAAGGCCAGAGATGGACAAAGGGAAAATGGCTGATAAAAGCATTGTACCAAGGAAACCTCAGTACTGGGGAACACAATGGTCCGAGGGAACATTGCGGTCATGGTTGGAACCAAAGCGGGCTCAATTGTTAGCCATCCTCCAAATAAGCAATTCTACGTAGGGTCGATATACCATCATATTCCCCCGCCATGCTCGACTCGCTATTAATCACTGTGTAATTTCTGTCAACATACCCTTCTTTTGTTAAAAAGTCTAAAAGGGATGGTCGGAATTGTGTCCAAAAGGCTAATGAGTCTCGAGGGAGTTTATTTCACTTTTGGTCTAGTTAAAATATCGATTAACCGCACTGGCTAAGAAGCAAGAAACTTGGGATTTGTTCACTGTAAAACCCTAGCCTCTGCCAAGTTTAAATATAGGAGTGTTAAGCCTGTTCCCCAATAGAAGAAGTTGAACTCTAGGAAACAGAGGGTCCAAACCCTAACTAAAGACTATGTTTGGGACCCTGATCCAGAACCTCCAATTGATGACGAGGTAGAAACCAATGCTGAATTTGGGAAGGCCACCACACCTACGAGGCGAACATTGAAACTGAAGTTCCTCTAGTCACGAGAACATAATGCACTGGAGGAATTAGTAGAAATGACCGACAAGCCTAGGGAGGAACTGGAAAAAGAAATGTTGCATGGTTTTAAATGGACAACTTGCGCTCCAAGCACTTCACGTGAAGAGATTGGAAAGTGGATGGTCAACAGGAGGCTCTTAGAGTCTCCTCCGGAACACCGACCGCCCCAACTCATTCTAAAACCGAAACATCGGCAAGCTACTATGCCCAAAGGAATTGTGCGTAATGAGTCGATTCAAGTACCAACCGGTACCCACGTTCAGACACCAAGAGAGCTCACCATTGAATCCCATCTAGTTGACACTTCTACAATCAGCCCCGTTCATCCAGACTCAACTGACAACCAGGAACTCAGCCCCAATCGTAACTATGACCCAACTGATACCAATGAGCACAGCCCAGATCAGTTACCCCTGAATTCAGTTCATACCATAACTCCGATAAATTCCAAACCCCTGTTCAAAGTCCCGAAGAAATCACGCATGCATCCAGCCCCTCACCGCATCCAGGGCAAGGCCAAACAATTGAAACCCACTACGAGATCTCCTCCAGTCGATCCTTGAAACCAATGATGGAAAAACTAGAAAGCAAGAATAATAGATTGAAGGAGAAGTTTCATGAGTACATTGTATTGGACAAACATATTAAAACCAATGAACTCATGAAACTCGTGGTAACTCATCTCTTATCCAAAATTGAAAGATTAAAAGCGTAGGAATAAGGATATTTTCAAGAGGAACATGCAACTTCATAGGACTGCCAGAAAACATGTTATAATCAACAAGGTCCTTAATAAAGAAATCAGGAATCTGAAGAAACAAGAGAGGCTACAAATCCTGGTTGCAACCGATGGAACCCTCTGATTGCTACCAGTCCTTGACTTTTTGCCCGAGGACAAAGAAGACTCTCGCTGGGTGGGGGCATGTTGGCTCCGCTTTGATCATGTTTTGCCTATATTATATTCCAAAGACCTTCATTTATATACCCAGTACCACCCCTTTGGCCTTCTTTTGACATAATAGACATCTCCCTACCACTCAATGGCTATTTATATATCTTTACGCTTCAAGCTATTTTTATGCATTTTGATGCTTTAAATTGATATTGAAACTAATGTCTCTTGGGTTAGGTACCACTTCTATTTTGAAACAGGATTGCCAGCACTGTGTACCAACTGCACTCCTCAGTGAAGATATCAATGAAGCTGCTAAAGATCCGTTCGTTATGGCCAGAGTGGGAGATAGTGAGATTTATATGCAGATGGAGTCATCGCTCATATCATGATTGAAGGCACAATGATAGAACCGAGTCAAGACATTATAGTCACACTTCTTGACACTGCGTTTCATGAAGATGTGAAGACCGCTTTTTAACTGATTTCGAGTTATCTTCGGATCTGGGATCCGCTTGAATTAATGTATTTTTCTTGGGACTGTTATGAAGGAGGATATATATATAAATAGAATATCACTCCTAAGAAACGTTGGTTATTATGTTATGTCACAGAAACATATCAATATAAACCGATGTTGCTATGTTATTTCACCGTATACAATTTTGAGTATTTTCATGAGTTAATGGATAAGTTTACACAATGCTTCATGCAGTACGATTGAGTAGTTCCTGTTGTTTCTTTTCAAATGCTTGCACCGCTGGTTGGCCCGCCAAATGTGTTCAAGTCAGCCAAGCATTCTCGCCTTAGATTTAGTTATTTCAGTTTGTTAGTGTTTTCTTACATGATAGCTTAAAGTTTAAAGATTAACTGTTTCAAAGTCGTGTTTAATTGTTCTTCAACATAATCGTTTCCCTCATATTGATATCTTTTACGTTGATGAAGAATTGAACGCATGATTGGTTCCTTTAGGATTTGAAGCGTGAATTAAAATAGTTATGTTCTCAGCTTCCAATTTGAACGAAGATTATAGTGAACGCGAGCTTGAATATACTTTGTCAGTTAGGATAGTTATTACCGCTTTGTTATATAGTTAGCTACTCAAGCCTCATAGGTTTGTTAGATTGCAATTGAACTAGAGGAAGCTTTCCCGCACCGTAGGGTATAGGGCATTTTCTCCTGCTTTTCCCATAGACGCGATGTTGATTTGTAATGTTCAGACTAAATTCATTTTGGGAAATACTCTTTGTCTCGGGTTTGAATAGGAAATGGCATTAATGCATGATTAAAGTAGTGGTGGAATAATCTTATGAAATCACACCTCTAACTGGAAATAGAAGCACCATCATTCAAACATAGGACTCAAGTTCGCTGATGACCTTCAAACAGGTTTGCCTGTGATAATCATTAGGGTTCAGTTTTTAAAAGTGAGTTTGTGTTTTCTTCTAAGGATAGAATTCAGATAGAGATTAGAGCCTTACCCGCACATACAGTGTAGCAGCTCAAAGTTTACCAACCCTGGTTTGACAATTTAGTGTTTCAGGTCATTTAAATCTTCAATTTAGTAGCCTGACAGTACCCTTTATCAGTTTTTCCAAAGCTAATAAAAGATGGCATCAACCGCAAACTTCTGAAGGAAGTCTCGCAGCAATAAATAAAAGAGGCACTCGACCAAATGCATCCGGATAAAGCTCCTGGTCCGGATGGTTTTACAGCAAGATTCTTCCAGCAATGCTGGGAAACAATCAAGTCAGACCTGACCAAAATGATAATGAAATCACAGGCGAGCAGCAAGCTGGGAGGAAGAAGAAACTCAACCTTCCTGGCACTCATCCCCAAAGAGAAAGGAGCGCTCAACTTCAGTCTCTTCAGACCGATCTCCCTCTGTAACACGAGCTATAAAATTCTCACTAAGGTAATTGCAAACAGATTGAAGGACGTCCTCCTGCTCATAGTGTCGGAGAACCAAGGACGATTCATAAAAGGCAGGAAAATCGCAGACAACATAATCCTTGTTCAAGAATCTCTTCATTCAAGCCTACACAGGAAG